>JASGAU010341045.1:24248-35466 GCA_030220045.1 Australoheros facetus
GCACGAGCCTGCTTCCCATTTCCAAGTGATGCGTCATTTTGCTGGGATGCACAAAACAGGAGAGCGCTGTAGATCATCCTGTACGCAACAGCAGTCGTCAGGAGAGAGGTTCCGAGATGTTTAGATTGACCAAACAGACATGCTGCCACAGGTGACTTTGTTGCCTGGTCTGGCATGATGAACAGGGTCTCTTCTTCACCAGCTCTTCTCTTGACCTTGGGTCATCACGTCAAAGCGTGCACTTAATCAGGCAACAAGCTTTTCCTTTTGGCCTCATGAGCAAGCAGAAACGAGCAGATACACAAAGCTTCACTCAAAACAGATGCAAACACACTCGCACATACCTACAAAACATAAACAAAATCAAGTGGACCTTTGTTCATTTGCGAGCAGAGACTGATTTCACTTGTATACACATGCACACAAGGGCACATGACAACACGTCAGTAATCCATGCTATGATGCCATTGCCGTGAGAGGGTTTACTGCAGCACCCACAGCTCGGCATTCTTCACTGACAGCTATAAAAAAAAAAGACCCATTACAAAACCATGAACAGACGTGAGAATCAGCAAAGTATTTGGACAGGCAACTCTGCATTCTTTTGTTTTGCCAGTAAAAAGATTACAGACGTAAACTCCGTGTTGTTGGCTGATTCAGCAAGAGGCACAGAGCAGAGGCCATTTTCACATGTAATGACTGAGTAGAGTAATATACCAACTAGCACCAGCAAAACCATAACTGCACAATGACTATAGAGTTGCACTTGGGCCAAATGAAATTGAGCATGATGGGGAAGAAGGAAGCTTAATGAGACGGAACTGAGGACAGAACCAGAAAACCTCAATGAAGCCCAAACACGAAGCAAACAAATTAGGAGTGCATGTTGAGGAAAAGGCCTCAGCACTCACCACGGACAGACCCCCCCCCCCATTTAGCTTTAGGTTACTTCATAAAAACTCACAAAATATTTTTCTATTTTTTTGCTGACTCAACTGTCTGCAACTTATTTCTGTGCTGCAATCACAGTTCAGTTGTAACACTAACACAAACAGCTGCTATGATGACTCCTCTTTAGGGTACCCAGAATTTTTTTATTCTGAACTTGGTAGCGCAGTGTTCTCTTAATTTGCACCTTGGTCATGGAATAAACCTGGGGAGGACAATCCATGACAGATGGTGTTCCACTGTGTGTTTTTCAACCCAGGTATGCCTTTACTGCATCGGCAGTGTGTTTGGGATCACTGTCACGCTGAAAAATGAAGCAGTTGCCAATCAGATGCTTTCCAGATGGTGCTGCATGGTGGATCAAAATCTGATGGTATTTTTCTGCATTCATAATTCCATAAATTTCAGCAGGATTCCCAACACGACTGACTAAAATGCAGCCCCAAAACTATGACAGAGCCTCCATCATGTTTTACAGGTGGCTGTAGGCATTCCATGTTGGACCTCTCTCCTGAACTCCTCAGTACAAACTGCTGACAATTTCCAATTTGGTTTCATCACTCCATAAGACCTGTTGCCAATCAATTTTAGCCCAGTTCTTCTGTAATTCGGAATACCTCAGCCTTTTCTTCCTATTTCCATTCCTTAAGAATGGCTTCTTGACAGCCAACCTTCCACTGAGACCATTTCTGATATCAGGACTTTGCTGGAGTTTTTCAGGGGAAGACACGCAGGCAAATTGGCAACGAGCTGGGATGCGAACCCGCGGCATGTGTATGTGGTCGCCGGCTTCACCACCAAGCCACCCAGGCGCCCCAGTTTCCTCAAATTTCTTCTTCTTACACTGCACACTATAATATTTTCAGTTAATAGCTCTCTGGTAATCACCTTGTTGGTGCAAAAATCGTATTTCATGCCTGTCAAACATTTTTCATAGTCTCTAAAGAAATGGGAAAAAATGATGTGTTTGTTAACTAGCAGCCTGTTGTAAAAAAAGTCTCAAAAGATACTACTTAAAACTGATTCTTTGCCAAGTTATGTGTAGACACAACACTGGTTTCATCCCTTGAGTTAGGTGCCTTTTTATGCTTAAATGCTTCATAGGTCAGTGTTAAGTGGCTTAACAAACAAAAAAGCATTCCTCTGAAAATAGTCAGGTACAAGGACTGGACTGAATACGAGTGAAAAAGCTCAGTGGATGAGCAGGCGACCATGTATGCCACATCTATGATGCGGCATACATGGTTTACCTCTGTTTACCTTTAACAAAAAGTGACAAGAAACAATAAATTCCAAATAATAAATGAACCATCACCACCAATCAGTGCAAACTGTGACTCATGTGAGCAGAGGGTCTAAGGAGAGAGGACATCGCTGGCTGTACAGACTGTGATATGTGATCTAACGAAATACACAGATAATTGATCTGACGTATCTTTGTTGAGGGTTATTTGCCCTTGTTCTGCTGTATGTCTACTGTATCAGTACATTAGGTCACTGAGAGAAACAAAAAGCAGAGTCAAATTCCTTGTACTGTATGTGTTCACATGATTAATAAAGCTGATGCTGACAGAACACAAAGTTGTAGCCATGACAAAAAGATGTTTTTTAAGCAAAAATTCTAAAATAAGGATGCTTCCACACATCTTCAGTCCCAGAAACAGAAGATCTCTCAGTCACCTGCCAACTATTAGGTATCAGGCCAAATATGAAATATAGTCACAATTCACTCTTCTGCTGCTTAGTTATAGCGGTCAGTAATGGCCAGTTGACCCTTGACCTTTTGGATATAAAATGTCAGGACTCCATCGTTTCATCCAGCTGGACATTTGCCTGAAATCATTTCATAATTGGTGCATGAGTTCTTGCATTACAGCCAAAAATGTGTTTGAGGTCACAGTGATTTTGATTCACAAAATGTACTCGGCTCATCTTTGAGTCTGAGTGCATCCGTGTGCCAAATTTGAAGAAATGTACTTATACTCATGACGCTCCTGAGAAACTGCATTCTTGAGGACGGGAGAGGGGAAAGGACAACCCGGAAACATACAAGGCTGACATGGAGGCCCGATGATTGTTAACTGCATGCCAGCTGGTGAGAAATCATTCAGTTTTTATGTCTAGTCCCAATTCTTGTCAAAAACCCTGATTCACACTCCCAGCCCAGCTGGCTGACTTTAACTCAGTGGTGTTTAAATGCTTTGACTTCTCACGTGGTCTATACTGAGGTGTTAGACGACACATCCTTAGTGCTACCTATTTCTTTTATTAACACAAGCCATAATCTTGCCACTGCTGCTGTTATTCGTTTGTGTGAGGATCCCTCATCCAGCACAGATGTGAGAGCCCACCCAGGGCCCAGAGAGCCCGCTGACGCCCATATTCATCAACAGCGTGTCACTTTTACGAGGTGGCTCTGTGGGAACCTGAGAAAGACCCCTGCCTCCCTCTCACTCTACCTAGCACCAGTCAGCCAGCCCCCTCTTTAGATGAAATTAAAGGAAAACTTCATTAAAGGCAAAAGGTGCTGTCAGCTGCGGGGCCCTTTTGATCAATATTCCCCTCCAAGTTCAACACCTTCATTACAGTGGTGTCACTCATTCACAAGGGGGTGCAGATACAGGCGCGCGCACATTTCAGTCTGGTTCGGCACAGAGAAATATCACTATATGAGGGTGGAACTGGAGAGGAGGAGGAGAGGTGCAGCCATCTCTCAGTGATTATCTTGGCTCAAAACAGCAACTTGAAACAGAACAGCTCGGGGCCATTTGCTGAGTTATAGTGTTGTCCAAAGCAATCGACTTTCTAATTGTTTATAGTTTACATTTTCTTGTGTCCGGAATCTTTCGCTTTCTCCTTTATGTGCTTTCATGAATTATTTTGGAAGCGGGGGAGTTACGATATAAAGCAAACAACTCTGCTCTCTATCCAAACACGGTAAAAATAATCTATTTGCTTTGTTTGTCTGCTCCACCATCTTTTTCCAATATGAAACGTTCCAGATATGATTTCTCTCGGACGGTGAGCTCAGCAGCTGCCAGTGCGTCTTGCGCCTATAAATCAGATGCCTCTCAGAAAAACCCTCAGGAGTCTTCTGCACAAAACATGGCAGATAAGAACGATAGGAGCTGCAGGGGAGGAAGCACAGAGGATCCAGTGGAAGTACGTCGGTGATAAGGGCAAGACATGATACTTAACTGTCTAAAAGCTAAATAACTTAAAATATCTCCTTGTGCATACATAAATGTGTGCTGAATATTTAACAATAAATGTGAAATATACAATATCTTATACCTGTCCAGTCAATGGCCGACCTTCTCATTCACTATTCTCAAGCACTAACACACTGAGAACGGTGGATCTTTCCAGAATTCTTATCAGCTGTTGTTAATATGTGTACGCAACTATACACACAGAAAACATCAGGTTTATCAGACACCAGAAACTTTATCTTCTTGTATTGAAGTTTGCTAAATTACTCAACACTGCTGTGTGACATCTGCAATCAATAACACTTGGCAGAATTCCCGTGTTGACAGGAAAATATGAACATTTTCTATGCAAGTGCAATGTTTTCTTCATCATTTATTAGCTTGTGGTCGTTCCAGTGCGTTTCCTACCTCTTCTGTGCTGCATTAAGCTGGTCCTCTTCAGCAGAATGCTCCTTCTGAGCTGCAAAAATGGAAAGAAAACATTTAGACAGGTCGTGGGTCATTGAAAGCTGACTCCAGAGGAGGGCGCTGTGTTCATTAATCATCCTTGAAGCTGACGGGAGAAGAAGAAGGGCTGTGGGTTGAGATGTCATTGACACAGTGAGCATGTTATCCAAGTGTCTGTTAAGTACATTGTAAAGTTTGACATACTTCTGTGTGTTGGAGTGTGAGTGTGTGAAGCCCCAGTTTAGAGGTGGTGGTCTCTTTGTGTGTGTGTGTGTGTATGCTTTCGATGCAGTGCTGAATCTGGGGTGGAGGGCTGAGCAGAGAAGCTTGGGAACTGGAGGGTCCTGTGGACTCCTGCCATGTAAAAGTGTCTAAATGCAAGGCAGATGTGTGCGGCGGGCCAGGCCGAGGTGCAAGAATTTATCTAGGGCCAGAGAGTCCCTGTGATCTCAGATTTATAGCATTTTTCCAGATTCATCCTTTTTACAATGATGGGGGACCTTTCCTACTTGAAGATTTAAGAGGGGGAAGTCTCCAAAAAATTGTTCAAAGGCAGGTTTGGGGGTCTTCTGGGAGAAGGTGAACTAAAGCCTTCGACCAACCACCCGGTTTACTTTTCATCTCTCTCTCTTTTTTTTCTTTTTAAACATGTATGTGGGCAAGAGGGTTAAGGTAAACCTAATGAAGGGGGGTGGCAATGTCTGGGATAAAGGGAGGAGGGGGAAGAGGAGAGGGGCCGTGACCAATGGCGTTAGTCTCAGTGGGGGTCAGGCTGGCGCCTGAGGTACCCCTCCGGTGCGACTTTGCAGAGGTGGCATAGGAGCCGGGAGGGAGGGTTTACAGAGCGCGCGAGAGAGATTGGCTCAGAGAGGGAGAGGATGTGTGAAGTTTCTCTTCCTCCGCTCCCTGTGCAAACATGAAACCACTAGTCGCTAACTAGAAAGTTATGAGACGCGCATGCTGAGAAGGACAATAAAGTGAGGCTTTAAAACTCTGACACACTTTTCCAAACTGCCACTTTACAGAGTAGCCAGATGACAAAGAGATGTAGAGCAGTGTGAGAGGGATGCCGAAGATTAAAACACACTTTTTCATCCCCCACAAACTACCAGCAACTCGGGCTGAACAGAGCCTGAGCTGAACAGCTCAAAGACTTGATTTAAAAACGGGTTCCTTGGACAGTTATGCGCAAATTTTATTTCATCGACGTAATTCACAGTCAGAACTGAACAAGTGGAGGTTTGGTTACTGACTCACTGACAACAAAGGAAGCTCAAGGAGGTGATGATGCACATGCATTTTTCCAAGGAGAGCCGGTGAAATGAGATTTACGCAAGCTGAGATAAAAAGCAGGAATTTGTTTTCAATTAGTCATGGTGTATATTCAACATGAAAAATATGCCAGTGTCTGTATCCCCAGAGGTTTCAAAGAGCTTCCAATAAAAAGGCAAACAAAACAGTGGTTGATGAGATGTGTTAAAAAGAAGAAGAAGAAGTGTGATCTGGGAGGATTTTTGTTCAATTTAAGAAACACCACCAAAGAAAACAAAGAAAGGCATATACCACAAAAAAAATCTGTAAACAAGATCAAATAAACACAAAAATTTAGGGTTGTACGGATGTAAGAGAAATTCCAGAGGGTATATACTGTAGCACTAAGCTTGGAAGAAAGGCAAAAACAATGACAGAGCAAAAAACCGGAGCAGTATTAGAAGAGAATGGATCAGCGAGTTTAGATCCGGGAGAGATCACACAGAGCAGGGCGTTTGGCTTCACCTGAAGGCCCTGCTCGGAGCTTCTGCACATACTGCATTATGCTTTTGTGCTCACTTCCCTCTATAATGAAGGGAGTTGCACAACAAAGAAAGGCCCCCAGCAAATGATTTAGGTAAATGTATGTTAATGGAAGTCAGGTAATTATCTTTAAATGTCCGTGTTTGGGTATCGAGAGGTTTCAACTGGCTCACTGACCACTTTCTAGTACCACACTCTCCATTTATCCAGGCACTAAGCACCCAAGGATGTGACAGCAGGAAGAAAAGCTGTGGCAACTTATCTGTTTTCAAGGATTTTACTTGAGATGCAGAGGAAGGGCTGTGTGTAGTAAAACAAACATGAAGCAGCACATGGGTGTCAATGGGCAATCATAGCTCATGTCTACACAGTCATCACAATATTAAAGATACCATTGTACTTATATTTGAATTCTCACATTTACCCACTTGCTTCAGTTAATGAAGGTGCTTTGAATCAGATGTAGTGAGATTCCCTGTACCCTTCCTTTTGGGTAATTTCCACGAATTCTCATCCTCCCTAAAGTGTCATTTGTGGATTTGATAAAAGGCAACTGTCACAGAGGAACTTCCCCAACGTCTGGGTGAGAAAAGAGACGGACAACGAGATGATCCGAGTTTGTAGGGGAAGCTCTCCTCCTGTCACGGTGGTCCCAAAGAATGATCCAGTGAAGCAAGTATGGGTTTATTAGCCCACAGCCAAAGATGCCCTGCCAGCTTTATGGAAGCCAAGAGTACATAGGATCCATGTTAAACGCAACGTGATCTCTTCTACGGGCCTGTAGACTCCTGTCCTCATGCTGTCTTACAGGGCACTGAGACGCCCCTTCTCAGCAAGAACAAAAACACCCACATGCACCAGGAGACGGATTCTCCACCAACTAGCTGACTGTCTGACATAGCAAAAAACATAATGACAGCTCCCTCCTTTAAAAAGGACCCATGCTGTGTGTCGGGGTGAAAATAGGGGCCTTTCTGTCTCTCCAAGCTCGGTTTCATGGCCATCTCGTTGGTTGTAAATCTTCTGTCCAAATGAATGTTTCATCTTTAAAAGACACTGAAATTTTTATTTTTAAACAGCTTCACATGAGTCAGGCCAACGTACGAGCACGAGCAAGGGCAGACATCCATTACAGCTATCTGACAGAAAGGACTTTAGAGTGTCATTTGAAGGGAGTGAAAGAAGATTAAGCAACTTATCCCTCATCCTGACTGACACCACCGTCATTTTCTCAGCAGGAGAAAATGGTTAGTGAGGAAAATTTGTAAAGGGGAGCCAAGGATTACATATACTGGCCCTATAGATGCTGGGGCCGTGTATGGCTAACATCACTGATTTAATGCCCTGCATTTAAATAGTAATCTTTTTCTTGTTTTATTTTTTGGCAAATATTTCGTGTTATCATGATTTTGCATATTTTTTACTTTTGTGTTCCCCTGAGGATTTGCATAGGTAAAAGAAGCTACCTGAAATGAAGTGATTCTCAGAGAGAACGGTTCACCCACTAGCCATCAGTTCCACAGATTAAAAGGATATTTACAATATCATGACACAAAGAAGAAGAAAAAAAATCCCCATTTCTCTCTTTGCTACAGATAAACAGGAAAACGTCAGCTTCACCCACCAGCACAGATGAATCCCTCCATCTTCTCCTTGAAAGGCTGCAGGTGTTCGTCTGATGAGTTAGCGCAGACCTTCTGCACATCCTTCTCGCATGCTAGTAAACAGAAAGAACAAAAAAATGAATAAATAAATAAGGGGATGAGGGAAAAGGATTAATTAAACAAAACAGCTGAAACAGAAGGAAAGAAGGGCTTGAAGTAAGAGGAACCTTTTATAATATTTTTAAGCAAAAGTGTAAAAGTGCCTGTTATTTAGGGCTGAACTTGCAATTGTCAAAGAAATTCAATATTTTATTATATTAGCTTGGAATTAAATATTTTATTAGTGAGGTTTAGTATATGAACAGACCCTCCTGTAAAAACAACATTAAGGAAAGGTTCACGTGTAAGTAAAGTAAGGCTCAGCGTGTAAAGAAAAACATTCTGAGAAAACTGCAATTTATTGTAAGTCTGTGCATTAAACAAGTTTTTTTTTTTTTTTACAGAAATAAAAATATTAACAGATATCCCCATGAAACCAGCTGATTACGTACAAAAAGTGCAGTAAAAACAAACAAAAAGATCACTTAAAGAAAAAAACAAAAACAAAAAAGCCCTGCAGTGTAATTTGTCTGTTAGTTATATAGTTATAAAAGTTGTCCTCTCATTTAAGCTCATACTTCTGGTGGGGAGCATTCCCCCTAATTTAATATCAGTTTTATGTTGATTTGCATATTATTGAGGTTTAATTTAACATTTTAAAACCAGTCTGCACAACGGTGACCCTTTCATTTGCGTTCCGCTACACTGCATTGTATTCTACCTTCGATGCTGCCCGTATATGTGAGAGCAGCAGATGTGTTTGCCGTTTGTGGATGTTTTTTCTCTGTCGTGCCAAATGATCCGACTCACACGGGTTCAGAGGAAACAGCCGCGAGTGAGCGCGTTCCAGCCGAACCTTTCCCCATTTCCTCTCGACTGTAACTATACACACAGACGCCTGGCAAAAGATCTTTGCACAATCCTTCAACCTGTAAGTCATTAATGGCAGCAATAAATACCTAAACTTGCTTATGACAGCATAGCTAAATAGTTCTGCAACAGAACAAGAGCATTAACAGGTCTGGCCGCAGTCTCACTTCACTACGTCGCCGCTTTAAGATCTTGGTTTGGCTCTCACATGTTTGCATGCGGAGCTGCTGCACCTGTACTTCAGTCTATTACTTCTTTTATTTACTGGATGTCTTATTAAATGAGACAGGAAACACAACATCCCAGCATTAAAAGTGAGAAGCAACTATGCAACAGCCACACAGTCTGGAATCCAGGGCGCTATTTAAATTCAAGGAAAGTGGGAGCCAGCAGTTATTAAAATAAAAGAGAGAATTCAGTAACCATACAAACACGACAACCAAAATATCCTGTTTGGACAAACCACGTTTCCTTAACAAAAAATCCCCCAACTCTAAAGGACCCATTAAAAAAAGTGTTCAAAACAGCAAGTCTACAATTTAAAGGCGGCTCGGTTCCAAATGTGGTCCAGACAGCAAAGGCTGCAAAGAGGAAGCCCACAAAAAACACAACAGCTGTAAAGAATAAAAGCTCAGGGCTCAAGTTTGAGACATTGTCTTGGAGTGATAATACGGTTTTTGGAAAAGTGTGATCGGAAGGAGGACTCTCCTGCACGTAAATGACTGACGCCATCAGGCCAGACAGGAGACCTCAGATCTTAAGGGCCTTTGCAGATATTCAAAGTTTTTTTTTTTCCTCTGTGAAAAATAAAGTCAAAGTGTGTGGTAATGCGGCAGTGAATCGAAGTGTGTTAATTGCAACCATATACAAAAATTGGGCCTTAAAAAATAAATAAATAAATTGAGCTCTAATGGGTTTTCATGTCGTAATGCACCTTTGATTGCTTATTATTGTAAATTGTCAGTATTTATTCAGCTGTAACCCCATGTGAATTAATAGTCTTGATGCATTACAAATGCATTTTTTAAATCTTCAGTTAGAAATTATAATTAAAAAAAAAAAAACCCAGACATTTAAAATGCATTAAAAGATTGAAATATAAAGACATAAGTGTAGCTAAAAATACTATATATAAAAATAAAAAAAATGCAATTACAATTTTTATGTAATATCAGACAACTGACTTAAATAAGAGGCCAATTATACTAATTAAATTATCATTCAAATTTCCACCAGAGGTACCGCATCATCTATAATGTATACACACACATAGCAAAACACAGTGGACATAGCAGAAAATACAAAGATGATTTTTACACTTTGCCTGTCCAGACGACCACATCTCTGCCCTTTAAATCCCCCTCACTGTTACTACAGATTTACACAGCAGCACTGGGACCGGGCTGCTAGCGTAGCTGCTATCAAGACATTATTCACATCACTGATTAGAGACCAGTTTTGTGGACAATGTTTAACCGGCAAAACATTATCAGTTTTCCAAAGAAAAATTTTAGCGACACGTATAAACAGATCCAAGAACAGCCACAGATACAGTAACAGGGAGGATAAGCAGAGTTAACACAGCTGACTCCCAGAAGCACTCAAGCAGCACTTCGAAAACACGCATTTACATATCTGAACAGACACCGGTGAATCCATTATATGTAAATGTGAGACTTCTTGTTGCATAATATGAGGTAACAGGCCAACAGCTGCGGGTAAAGAGGGGGTGGTGGTGGCGGCAAGGGAGCAAGCGGGAAGAAAAACAAACAAGACAGACAGACTTTTGCTCCAGCTTTTACCCCGTGCGGTTTGCAAAATGGCCGACTTTGATGTTAACATGTACTTATGATTTTACTGCTGTAAGCAAGAGCCCCCGCTGAAGCTACCAGGAAATCCCAGTGAGCCAAGACAATGCACAACTACGGAAAGTCGATTTAAAGACAATGCTTAACAGTGGATGGAGACTCTGCGGAACACCGCAAGATCTCAACCATGGCTGCTTGATGAATGGCTCTGTCTCAGAAATGTGGCCATGACGCTCTGGTTCATGATAAAGCAAAAAAACAAAACAAAACAAAAACAAACAACAGAGAAGGAGACACACAGTAAACAGGAGATTCTTCTTCTAACACTGAAAGACTGGATCCCTCCTCAGCAGAAGAAAATTTTAACTAATGTAATAATTATTTTATATATTTTATTTCAGATATATGCAAAATGTAACAGTAAACTTCATAAGGT
>JASGAU010341046.1:0-23423 GCA_030220045.1 Australoheros facetus
AATGGGAGCTCACTAACCAAGGCTACATCCATCTTTTATTCACAGTTTTTAACCTGCTTAAAAAGGATCCCAAGTAGACATCATTTGTCACAAGTATTGCAGAAATGAGTGGGCGTCTACAAAACAAAAAAAACTTTCTGGCTTTTGGTACCGTGCAGACCAAATGAAGCAAGTTTGAAAACGGATGAACTGAGCAGACTGTAATGTGAATTTGCAGATTGTGAGCAACTTGACCTACCACAGGATGGCCATGCACGAAGACGTGGATACTTACACTCTAAGAAAAGCTCTGTGGAACTACATCCACTGTCTGTATGGAATACGGTGGGTATAACACTGTCACCCATCAAAAGTTCAACCACCTTTAACATTTCTTTACAGTGTCATTAACATTTATGCCACTCTGTTATGTCCAGATATGATGATTACGACTACGGCAGTGTGAATGTGTTGCTGGAACGCTCTCTGAAGGTGTTTGTGAAAACTATGGCCTGTCACCCCGAGCAGACCACAGCACGCATTTACCACGCCTTCTGGAGACACTTCAGACACTCTGAAAAGGTATGACAAGTTCAAACAGGCACTTAACCTTCTTCAGTCACGTATCATTTGACATTTTAACACGTCATCTCTCTTTGGTACCCTCAGAATCAACGAACGTATCATTTGGCATTTCAGCATGTCCTTCCTTATTTTTTTTAAATGTCATCAGAGAAGGAAGTGTTACTCTGTCACCTTGTGAACTGAAGGAAATGACATGTTTCTTTTTGTGTGTTTTTTTTTTCTCCTCTTTTCTTTTTTTGGCAGGTTCATGTAAACCTAATAGTGATGGAAGCCCGGCTCCAGGCGGCACTTCTTTACACCTTACGAGCCATTACACACTACATGAGATGACAGCCTCAATTCACTTGCACACATTTTTGCAGATGCTGAGCCAGCTGTGATTTATCACAGTCCAATCTTGCACACATACACACACACACACACACTAAAGTGAATGTTTGCTTATTCATATCTTATGTTTCAGTGTTAATATTTTGATGCTGCTTTGCGCCTGGGATGTTATCTATTTAAATTGTGTTACCTATTTTTGCACTGAAGTGTATCATCAGGTTTTGATTTCACACTTGAACATCAAGTGGTGCTGTCTTGCACCTATCTGTCACACAAAAACAATGTTGTATTCCAGGTGTGGCAGTGGAATTAGGTCTGGCATAACGAAATCACTTAATCCGATTATTTTCTCTACCGAATGTTTATCTGACAAACACCATTGATCACACCAGTGTACTACTCATGCCTCACCCCTCTCTGTCTGCAGCACACTGAGGCTGAGATAAGGCAAAAAATCTTGTATTTTTATATACAATAAAGTTACTTTGTTATCAAAATCAAAGTGTTGTGGGTTTGTTTGAGTGTGAAATTGTTATACTGGGGGATTATGTGCAAGCTTAGTCTAATTAAGTTACATTAGCAAACCGCAAGATGGCGACAAAAGCTTATTTTTATTTTGTTATTTCTATCAAAGTTTTGGACGTGCAGCTCCAATTATAACGGTGCGTCAGTAACATCCGTCTTGTTTCTGTCGTTGAAATATGCAAATCAGCCCGAGAAAAGGAGTTGCTCCACTCCCAAAGCATATGTTGCGTTTCTACTTCTCTTGCACGCGGATGTCACACATCTCATTCAGTCTTCCTGTGGTTCACGCGAGTTTAGTAAACGTGCGAGCTCACTCTGCATTTGCGCACCGTCCCCGCGTAGACACTGCAACGCACTCCCCCAGTGCCGGCTCAGGGTTTCAGACTGTGGGCTACAAAGTTAAAGAGAGAGATGTGAGGTTACAAAAATACCTTCAACTTTCTTGTCGGTTTACTTTATCACGAGTTAAATTCGCGCGTATTTCTTTTAATAGTCTGACATAAGTGAAGTCCGGTCCTTACGCGCGTCTGACGGCACGTTCTTCGGTAGTGTTTCTATTAAACGAACCGAGGCTGTTTAACCGCTGCATGCTTCCTATGGGGTGGACCTCCCGGTGCGCGTGAAGTGCATCCCCTGAGCCTTCCGGCCGAAGCGCGCGCGCGCGCACTCGCTCGCTTTTTTCTCTCCTCGCGCAGTCAGCAGCGGCAGCAGCAGAAGTAGCGCGCGGCTCTTTTCCCCGTGCGTCCTCGGACAGCGCTCCCGCTTCACCCACCTCAGTCCCCGAGCACCGGAGTCAAGGATTCCCAGGGATATCTTCTTTTTGTCAGGTATGTGTCTGCTGTCCTTACGAGTGTAATATCAGCGCATGTAACACATCAACGTCAGAGAGAGCTGTTGCTTTTTTTTTCTTTTCTTTTTTTTTACCAACAAACTGGGGTATATCACTGAAAAGGGGGCACATACAGGTAGGCTGTCCGTTCACTTTAAACTGGTTTTCCTTTTAAACCACTCTGTCTGTGGATAAAATCGCTTAGTTCAAGACAAAACTGAACTATTATGTAAACGGGTGTCCTGAAAGTAGCAAACTTAGATAAATAGAATATTGTCAGATTTTTAATGCCAACAGATATGTGTTGATTTGAGCTTTTGTGAAAACTGAGTGACTTTGGAGTGTCTGTTTAAATAAAAGGAAGTTTGTCTGGTAGCTGTGAGAAGTTAATCATGTGTGGCTTTTACCAGTAAACTACTTCCACTCTTCATGATGGACGGATGTCACAGAGGGTAATATTTAGAAATCAAACTGATTTTGCATTTTCGAAACAGTGGAATTTACCAGAGAAGTTGGTCTTAAGCTGCTCTGAAGTGGGTTCATTTCCAGTCAATGACCTTATCAGCCATTTAATCCTTTTTGTTCTCTTTTAAATCGCAAATTTAAAAATCATACAGGTTCTGGATTTATGGTGAAACTTGCCTGGATAGTGTTTGTCATTTATACCTAAAGTGTGTCTGTTAAACCTTCCTCCACTAAATGTGACTGATTTATTTAGCCATATGCCTACAGGAAACCACCTTGAGGAAAAGGTCTAAAAGGTTTCTGTGGCTTTATCATGGACTCGTTGCTGCAGGTGTTTTTTTTTAACCCATCATTGGTATAAAGTACAGGCTGATAACAAGTCTGTTTGACCCCTCAAACAAAAAAATGTCTGAGGGAGTTGGTCAGAAATTTTTAGGGTCTGGATAGGCCATCCAAGGCTGGACTTCATCACTTCCTGTTTCTTTACGAGGTCAGTTCCTGTCTTTAGCCTTGGGGCAAGGCAGGAAGGATGGGGGCGTGGATAAGTATTTAGTGAGGAGGTTAGAAAAAGACATTGTCACATCACACAGCTTTCCCAAGGACTGGAAAAGGGCCGTGACAGGTGTATACTCACCCAAGATGAGCCTGATGCTCACACCCTCATTACACCCCTGGTAGAGGGGATAAGGGGGGGTGGATGTCAGCTGGGTGCGTTGAGTTGATGAGGGCTTCTGTATGTTTACAGCCATACCCATGATTCAAGGGGGAGTCTTCTTGATGATCCCAAAGGACCAAATACTGAGCCCCTAATTCTTAAGAAGCAGGCTCAAACTGTTCAGCCTCAGTTCATGCGAATGCTCATGTATGCCTTCAGCCAAGCCAGCTCAGTCCTCTGTATCTAGAGGATATGATGACATCATGTGGAAACAGGACATCCCGATAACTGAGGCACCTTACTTTTCCACTGCTGCCTTCCAGCTCTGTCTCCCTCTGCTTCTGTTAGTGTGTGCTATTGTGTGTGAGGGTTCAGTGACAGCTTGTTTCCCATTGTCCTATCATTCTTGCCCCACTCACACTCTGCATCCTGTGGAGTTTCCTGCCGATGGGGGAGAGAGTCAGAGAGAGAGCTGAAGTGCAAGAAAGGTAAGGAAAGAGATGGATGAGGAGGAAGAAGGGTGGAGGGAGTCTATGCTTAGTGCAGAAATTGTGTAAAAATACTAAAACTCCGCTTATCTGCTCAGTTGTGTGTGTGTGTGTGTGTGTGTGTGTGTGTGTGTGTGTGTGTGTGTGTGTGTGTGTGTGTGTTCCTGCAGTGAATTTTCCCGCTGGGAGCAGCTTATCTACAGTCCACTGTTCAGGAAAGGGTGTGTCCTCTAGATTTTAGATGTTTGTGAGTGACTGTGATGTTATTGTGATGGTGTCATAATGCCATGAATGTGGTTTTATTTGCTTCCTTATATTGTTCAGAGTGAACATACAGCAGATCTCCATTTGTCAGAAGTAAAGGTAATAGTACTCCAGGAATTGTGACGTGCTTTTTTTTGAGGTACTTATACTTGGACTTAATTTTATCCAGTGATTTTCAAATTAAGATTTCTAACACTGTTAATCTCCAAATATTTCACTGGCGATGAACACTTTGCATATAAAGTGTACAGACTGTTCAGTCTGTCACCTTTTGGCCTTTATTGTGCTCTACACATATTTAGATGCCTACGCATGTGTCTTTTTTTAAACCCATCTGTCAAGTAGACAAAGAAGATTCACTAGTGTGAGGTTAAAAAAAAACAAAAAAAAAAACTTTTTGGAAAGAACTCCAACCACTTTATCTGGCAAATACCATGCATTGCTCATAGCGTGGCTAATCTCATCCCAACGGTGAAGCACGTTGGTTTATTTTCACAGGCGAGAACAGGAAAACAGAGTTGAGGGAATGCACCTAAATGCATAGAGGTCAGTGAAGAAATGACATGAGACTGGGCAACACCTTTTCAGCAAGGCGATGAGCTGAAGGACCACAGTCAAGATAATACTGGGGTGGCATTTGAAGCGTCAAATTAAGGATGGTATTATTCGACTAGTGTTGGTAATGTTAAAATGAGTCTTATGCAACATTGATATATTTCTTACAAAATAGTGGAAATACTCCTATTTCTTTAGCTGGTGACATCATGACGTACATTTATGTAGCATGGCAGTACTGTGTGCTGGACAAAGGATTTAGGTTTGTGGAGCCACACAGATTTTGACTGGTATGAAACTGAATGGAATATAATGGACAAATGAGAAAAATGTATTTGATTTGATTTGAAACTTTCATTTTTGTTCAAGTAAATCTCTTAAAAGATTTATTCCCAATTAGATGGCATTACTTCATTATTTTGGGTTATTGATTACTTCTACATTGTAAAATATTGAATGCAGGATTTTAAGTTGTATCAGAGTATTTTTAAAGTCTGGTTTCTCCCACTATGTTTACTTGAAGATAAGTTTAACTAAAAAGACAAGACAATGGAGATGAATTACATTTAATCAGCAGTGCTCACTGCAGTTAGAGATGGTGGTAAAAAATTCATCAGGGACACCTCTTTACGGTGGACAGTTTTCAGGAAAGCGTCTCTGGCAACGACGTCCAGTGACGGCTGTGCGTATTGAAACCGTATCATCAAACCATCACAGGCGGTGCAGGTGTTTGGGTGAAGCGACACACAGCATTCGTGAAAAGAACACGAGTACTTTGATATCTAAGACAAGTATCAGCAAGGCCTGTTATTGCAGACAAATATGTCACAAACCAGCACCACACTTCTCCCCAGCAGAGGAAGCAGCTTCTCTTTCACAGAGTATTATTATTATTATAGTGTCTTCTGTGTGTCTTTCAGGTGCTATTTAAAAAAAAAAACAAAAAAACATCTGCAACACCCTGCCAGATGTTTAGTTTTGATACAAGCACAAAAATTTTGTGTAATGAGTCATATTTTAAATGTCTTTAAAAAAAAATTAGGATAATGTGGGAAGATGCAAATGTAAGGGCACTTGCATCATGGATAAATATCATATGATATCATACCAGAGTAGTATTTTAGCATAGGGTGAAAGGGTAAGGGTGTGTGTGTGTGTGTTGTGAAAGTGTGAGGCCATCCTACTGATAATAATCTTAAATACTTTTAGTAAAACTGTGAACCATTCCTTTTACAGCTGTTTCTTGCATCTCATTTTCATTACTTGGTGTCAAGGAGGAACTCTTTGACGGATCGTTACGCATGCTGCTCTTTAGTACACTTTCTGGTTCTTTTTATACGAGTGGCAACATGTATGCAGTGTATCAGTTTCACTGTGCNCTTATTGCCAATACCACCAAACACCCACACTCATCGGCTTGCTCTAGTGCCTCTACTGTTAAAGGCAGATTGAAACCAAAACCCCAAATGTTATCATAAAAAAAAAACAATGAGGAGGAAATACACTCATATATGGGTTAGTGTTTAAATCTGCACCTTGACACTGTCATTGCCAGTATGTAGGAGCACACTTGCATGCTTTGCACCTCTCTGTAGGCTAAGCTTTGTGCTACATGACCTCAAAACTGTTTTTTTAATTTTTTAATTTTATTAACATTTAAAGATCTAGGGTCCTGTTAATAATTGTATGTTATTCAGGGATTATTACAGCTTCTGTGTGCAGATAAGAAGACAGATGAGAGTGTGATTATCTAGTCGAGAACAGTCTTTTGCGGGTACCCTGCAAAAGCTTCCAGGGTGAGTATGTCTAAACATATCTGTTATTGTATCAGTTCAGCTTGTGGTCATCTGCCAGTCTTTGGGATGCAGAAGAAGAGGAGGTGAGAGAGAGGGCAAAGACAGATAAAGATGAAAGGGGAATAGCTTCTTTTACATCCTCTATCACTTCTCCTTTCTGTGGAATGTCAGTAAGAAGAGAGCATCTGAAGGGCGGATAGAGGGAATGAGAATGAACGACTGCTGTTGGAGGGGTGTGGGCATGGAGTAGACAACAGCAGTAACACAGAGGAAAGTGTGGGTGGGTGTGCTGGGGGGTGTTTGTGGCACTGCAACTGCTGTGTGTGTGTGTGTGTGTGTGTGTGGACTCTGTCCTCAGTTTCCAGGAAAAGGGGGGCGTGATCACAGGGGTGGACAGGAAACTCAAACAGGGCTAACTTCCTGCAGCTCTCATGATGGCCAGCCTGATAGTGAATAAGTGTTTGTGTGTGCGTGCAGGATTCTGCACATCTAGAGCCTTTGCATGTTTTTCTCTGAGCGGGCAGCAGACTCCTCTCTATGTAGGCTATAATACCTTTTGCTTCTTTAAAGATTTAGAAGATTTTCACAGGTTTGATGGCACAAACGAGACACGGTTCACTTGGACCTTCTTTTTTTTTTTTTTGGTCCACCGCTGCCATAACTTGTATTGTTCTTCCTCTGTGTGACTTCCCCCGCATTCCTCAGTAGGTGGGGTGGCTGGAGCCTTGAGTTTTGTCTTCAAAGGTTGCCAGGTTAGATCCTGTGGCCAGTGTATAAGCAATTATCAGTCTGATAGCTACACCTAGCTGAAACAAATGCCGTGTTCTACAAGAGATTGTCGAAGAAACCTAGTTGATTTTGAAACATTTCATAGTCATTTTGGAGACAACTGTTTGTGGCACTGTTTAATATTTTGTCCACCTCATCATAACCAAGGAGGCCATCTCAATGCATTTTACATTATATGACTAGAGAGGCTACATTATATCATAGAAAGGAAACTCAGCAATCCATCAATCCTTTAATAGTATGCTTTTATTGACAATGGGGAGAAAAAAAAAGCTCTCTTTTAACAGGAAACCTTTGGCTGATCCAGGATCAGTGATGGTGGCCATTTTTCTCTGACTGACTCTGGTAAGGAGAAAACTGAAACTGGTTCTTGTGAAATGCTGGAAAAAACCTCATGTCAATGAGGAAAGCTTATGTTGATGACTGCATTTTTTTTTTTCTGTTTATTCTGTTGATTCCTCTCAAAAATGTTTTTTGCGTTGTCAACACACGGACTATTGAAACAATGCAGTTGGCTGAAAACTGGAAGTCAGGATTGTGTACATATGTGCATATCAACACCATAAACTTTGTGAAAGACATTTTGTACTGATACTGATGTTACTTTGTCAGTTACTCCACTGTAATGATGACATTTACAGGCTTATTTCATCACAAACTCAAACACACAGGCAGGCGTGTTTACACACACACACACACACACACACACACACACACACACACACACACACACACACAGACACACAGAGAGAGAGAGAGCTGTTGACCAGAGAGAATGAGTACCTTCTCTTGAAACATCGAAGCAAAAAGGGAAGTGGCTAACCTCACATCTCTCTCTGTCTATCCTTATCTTGAGCTGTCTCTGACTCTTCGTTCTCTAACCTCTGTGGCTCCTCACTTCTGCCTTCACACATCTCTTTATTCATGCTTTACCGCTCTTGAGCCTTTCTCTCACATTCTCCACCACCTTTTCCCTTTCTGCTTCTCTGCCACTCATCCTCCCTTTGCCCTACTCTTTCATTCCAGCCCTTGTCACTCATCTCTTCCCTCTTTTTTTTTTCTTTCCAGTGGCAATGGTGATTGACAGATGATCTGACAGAGGAAGACATCAGGTGAGACCAAGTTAACTTCTTGTTCCCATCCTGCCTCTACCCCTTCTTTGTCTTCTTCCTCCTCTTCCCGTCTCAGGGAAGTTAAGTTTTATATTTAAAGTTTGTTACTTCTCTCTTCACAGTTCTCCATAGTTTATTTTAACCACATGTATGTTGCTTTCTATTGCTTTCACTTTGTGCTGATTTGTGTTTGAAGTCTTAGGCTGCATAGAAAGATAGTGGAAATCATGTGGGCGGACTTAAATGAGCTCTGTCTCTATGAAGGCTTTTTAACATATCGCTGGTATTTGAGATCTGTGGAAGTATAAACAGGCTCGTCACAGAGATGCACACATCTATCCAATATGCACTGACAGTCGCGTAATGCAACAAAACCCCAAAACAAGATACTTGTGCTAGGCATCCTATCATCATGGCGGTGCCTACTTCATTATTGTCATTGTTCTTATCGCTGCTTGCGTGTATCGGTGTAAGCACAGCTGAGCAGATGGTGTTATGGAGTCAAGTAGTGTAAAATGTAAGTTGTGTGAAGGCACTAAACAGGTGATAAGATGATATATCTGAATGTTTTTACTCTATAAATAAATCAGTATTGGTACCAAAAATCCATAATGGTCAAGCCAACAGCAAAAAAAAAAAGCCTGGATGGAAAACGTTCAAACGCCTTTGCTAGGCACAGAAGATTATCCAGGCAATTAAAACATGCCCACAAAGTAAATGATTTGTATTTAATTTAAACATGTGCTGTATAATATACTGTTACAATTATCCATACACTGGTTTAAAAAAAAAAAAAAGACTTTAATCAACCGAGTTCTTGAATTTCCCTTGTCACTTCAACTGCCAAAAAAAAGAGAAGAATCTGACTTCTCATATCAAATAAACAAATAAATAAAAATGAAAAGTTGTGTCTTGTTACCTCTGCTTGCTTTCACAGAAGCCGTCTCCGTGCTGGTTATCATGGGGTGTGCCTGTTGCAAGCACAAGAAGTCTGCCAAAGAAGCAGCAGCATCGGCAGCAGCAGACATACCGGATCTGTCTCCTAGCAACGCAGATAGGTTCTCCACGGCCTTGAATCAGGGCCGTTACTGCCCTGACCCAACTCAGACCATCCCAGACTTCAACAAGGGCTTCTCATCCAGCAGCGTATTCCCCAACACCAGCGTCAGCCAGCGATCAGGAGGCATAACAGGTAGGGCTGTGTCTGTGTGAGAGACAAAGAGAAAGACAAATGAATATACTGCACCTCTTAACAAGTAATAACATATCAGGCCTCCTGTTGTTTTTCAGTCAGTGTCTGCGCAGACATATTTAAAAGAAATGGACACCGATCACTCTTTTGTTGTTATTGACTTCTTGTTTGAACACGTGCAGGTGGAGGAGTCACCCTCTTTATAGCTCTGTATGACTATGACGCTCGCACTGAGGACGACCTCACTTTCCTGAAAGGAGAAAAATTCCAAATCATTAACAACACGTGAGTACAAATTTATTTTCCACATGTTCCTTTAATGGAAATACAAAACTAAACATCCCTGATCAGATAGAAACGCATGCATCCACGACAATGTGTGTCAGGAGCTTCTAAAACGATGTTAATGTGGTCTGTGTTAAAGGCGTTAAATTAAATCACTTAGGACTTCTGAGAGGTAATTAATTTTGTTTGCATACATTAAATACCACAGGCTGCAATTAAATGCCACCCATTAACACCGTGAACTGCCAGAGGTCTCAGCTGCTGCTGGTAATGTTGACAAGCTTGTGTTCTTGAACGAACATTTTGCCCTGCTCAGAAATCCTGAATCCGTTTTATATGATTTACATTCACGCGCGAGGTTTTTGGAGTTACTTTTACTCCGAGCAAGTTCACATGTAAGCTGCTAATCTTCTTTCCAATCTAAACTGTTTTGAGTTCTACTTTTAAGTTATATCAAGATCATTTGGTTTGTTAAAAAGCTGTATATCTTCCCCCTAAGAGGTTATTTGCATTTTTCACTTGAGCTAGCATCTGCATTAAACATAACCACATCTGCTCCCAACAGGCATTCACTATAACTCAAAAGTTTGGGGTCATTTATAAACTTCCTTTTTTTTCTTTTTAGAAAAAGAAAAAAGCTTTTTTTCTGGGGTTTTTTTTCTTCAAATGTAACATTTGTCAGAAATGTTTTAAATGCCAATTAATGATTAATGGAGTCAGTATTAATTCATATCATTTTTTTTTTTGAGCCTACATCACCACAACTTCTGTGTTCAGTGGTTCTTGTGTTTCGGTTAAAAACCCTTTTCCAGTAATTTTACCAGAATGCTAGTACACGTCAACTGTTGTGTGTTTGATTATGATCAAAAAAGGAACTGTTTTTATGAAACATATCCGCATTATTGTTCTAAGAGAATGCGTGACACACTGCTGCCTTCAAAGAACAGCGCAAACTACCTTTAACCAATCTATTAAAAGAATTCAGAGACCACGGTGCACAACTGAACGAGAGGTTAAATACTCATTGTAAATCCTGTATAATAACAATAAAGGCATTCTATTCTATATGTCGTAGTCTCTAGTTTGAGAAAGTGATGCCTCATGTGAGCTCAGCTGGCAGCGTAGTTACATAGATTGTGCTGGTCTATTGATTGAGAACCTGAATTTTTGGCAGTTTCCTGAACGGAATAGCTTTAGTTTCTCAGCGTAGGGCTCTGCATAAAGTTGTTTTTTAAGGGCCATTTTGAAACTGCAGCTGAACTGAACCCACAAAGGTTGCTCTTTTAGACACACAGTTAACCAGATGTATTGGTTCACCAGGACAGTGTAATTAGAACAAAGTTTCTCTGTTGGTAGACCAGCCTTTTATGATAACCTTGCACTGAAGCTCTGGAGTGACAGTTTCTGTTCCCAAAGCGTGTTCATCATTAACTGTCATTTACAACATTTCTGATCAGTTTCGTGTTATTTTACATCAAAGCTTTTGAAAACAGTGACATTGCTGAGTGACCGCCAACTTTTGAGCACTGATGTTTTGCACCTCTATAAGCGAACGAGCAATTTTGTGTGTGTCTTTTGTAGCGAGGGTGACTGGTGGGAAGCTCGCTCTCTGGACACTGGCCATTCAGGTTACATCCCCTCCAACTACGTAGCTCCGGTGGACTCCATACAAGCTGAGGAGTGAGTACACAAACAGTAGTGGGTGCTGCGCTTGAAGCAAGCGTTTATGCTTTATGATTGACATGTAGTTTGAAGGCAGAGGTCAAGTGTGGTTTGCCATTTCTGTGGTTACCTGTGTGATGTTGTCATGGTGACAGGTGGTATTTTGGGAAGATGGGAAGGAAGGATGCAGAGAGACAGCTGCTGGGTCACGGCAACCCAAGGGGGACTTTCCTCATACGAGAGAGCGAGACCACCAAGGGTGCGATGGACACACGCAGAGCCTTTAAAAATTCTAATTTCTATAAATATAAGACAGATTTGAACTCTCTCCCGCCACTCTACAGGTGCTTACTCTCTTTCCATCCGTGACTGGGACGATAACAAGGGAGACCACGTGAAACATTATAAGATTCGTAAGCTAGACAACGGCGGCTACTACATCACCACTAGATCACAGTTTGATACCGTGCAGCAGCTGGTTGTGCACTACCAAGGTAAAACACATACAAAAATGCAGGAAATGTGCACTTTTTTCTGCCTTTCCTTCAGCGTGAAGTATTCTTTTGTTTCCGCTTCCATGCCTTTATACCTACAGCAACTGTTTGCAAATTAATCCAGCAAATAATTACAATTTCTTTCTGTTCGTGTCGCATTCGTAATTACAGTATTTCAGTGGAGCGAAGTAAGTACCTTAACGCAAGTACTGCACATGTACAGCACTGTGGTGTTTCTATTTGTTGCCGCTTCAGACTCCCACGCTGCGTTTATGTGACATCTTATTTTGCTCTACTTTACATGTTCATATATTACATAAAAAAGAACGATGCTTTTAAACTGTCATGCGTTGTTATAGACAGAAGTAGCCTGCACTCCATCAAGAAATTAAACCGAGCCCCACTTCAGCTAGCCACAACATTAAGATGCAGCTTACATTTTGATGTTTCATCAAAGTGACCTACTACTCCATTTTGATGCTTAAAATACATTTTGATAGCGCATTTGGCTTGCACTTGTCATTAACTTGTCATTATCTGTTTGTGAAATGTGGTTAATTACATTTACTTTGGTAAAGATATTTGAGTACTTTAACTACTGATCATTGGAGACTTTTTAAACTTGACTTAGAGTTTGTGTAACAAGAAGGGCTCACACCCTGTACTTCTCCTTTCTGTCAGTGTAAATCTGCCCCCTAGTGGCTGCTATTGAAAACATTTTTGCAGTTTGATGATCAGAAGCTACCTGACAGTTTTAGCAGCAGAACTCAAGTGTCCCTGTTTTCCCTTTTTGTACCTGCACATGCTGCTGCTGTTCAGAGTTTGTGTTTATGTCTGTTGTGCTGAATTTTTCCTTGTGCCTTTAGTTTTTGCTTAACTTGTCAATTGCATAAGCAACCTGTCTTGTTCTCCCTTTATCTCTGCACCTGCTGTTTTCTTTTCCCCCTACTTTTTTTCTTTTTTTTTTTGCCTGCCTGTTTGTCTCTCCCTCTCGCTCTCAGAGAGAGCGGCGGGACTGTGCTGCCGTTTGATTGGCAGCTGTAAGCGGGGCATGCCTAAGCTGGCCGACTTATCAGTGAAGACCAAGGATATGTGGGAGATTCCCCGCGAATCTCTCCAGCTGATTAAGAAACTGGGCAATGGCCAGTTCGGAGAAGTCTGGATGGGTAGGACTGGGGGGAGGGGGGATGTGGGGATATGAGGGGAGATAACAACAGATGCACACCAGAATAAAAACACATTAAAACTGCAGCAGTTACATATAATGCGTGTTTGTTGAGTTCGAAGAACATCAGTAAACATTTCTGGTGTGAGGAACAAACACTGTAAAGCCCTGTGATCTGTTTTTTTGTTCTCTGCCTGCAACAAATACACCTGAGGATCAGACCACACAGACGCAGAAACGCACACGTAATTGTTAGATGAAGTCTGTACCAGTTTTTACATTTTCTGAGGCAAATACTTTAAAAAAAAAAATTTGTTTTACATCCAGGTGTGCAAAGCTGCTCCCCTCATCCTCCGTGATTGCATGTGCATGTTTCATCATCTCACTTCACCTCTTTGTCACCCCCCCCCCTTCTTCCTTCCATCTTTCCACCCATCACTGCACCCCTTTTTCTCCCATTCTTAATCACCTTTTCATCTTCTCCCTTTTTTCATCTCCACCCTCTTTGCCACCTACCTCCTCCTCCTCTTTCTCCACTTAGGGTCTAATGACGGGCTATGTTATTACCTGACAAAGCCCTGTCCCAACTCCACCCCGCTCACCATGGGTCTTGGGCGGGATGCCTGGGAGGTACCGAGGGACACGCTGTCCCTGCAAAGGAAGCTGGGGCAGGGCTGCTTCGGGGACGTGTGGATGGGTGAGACTGATGCTGCCAACCTCTGACACCCTCTAGAGGCATAGAGGCAGAGCTGTCTGTCGTTATCCTGTGTAGTGTCTGCTGCTGTCCTGTAGCAAAGATCGTTGGTAGCACTCATTGACTGGTTGCTACCATTTATGTCAGTGTATGTGAGCAAAGGATATTTATTCTAGTTTAATTAGCTGGCATTGCCAAAAGATGATGTTGCATTTAAACTTATGAACAATTTGTGTCAAATCCCAGTGTTTTGGGTTTCTGAGCCGTGCACAGTTTCTCCTCGAGGCCAGCTGAGCTCTGTCTGTCCATGCAGCTCAAGTGCTGCTGGTTTTGATGTAAGACCATAAAACCTCCTTCCCTCCCTCTTTATCTCACTCCCCACATCATGCATGCTCTGTGAAATAACAATCATATGCATGAAAAAAATTGACAATGTTCATTACAGCCTGCATATTGTGCACCAGTTGTCACACATACAGATATTTATATCAAGGCAATATCTATATCTGTATGTGTGGGTGTTTGTGTTTTCACATTAGTACTATATGTGCACCTATCACCTTGTCACAGTGACAGAAAAACAGGTGCATTTGTCCATGTTCTGAGCTGTACATTAACACATGCTTTTCTGTATGCCAGGCATGTGGAACGGCACCACCAAGGTAGCGGTGAAGACTCTGAAGCCAGGAACCATGTCCCCTGAGGCCTTCTTGGAGGAGGCTCAGATCATGAAGAGACTCCGTCATGACAAGCTGGTGCAGCTCTATGCCGTTGTGTCTGAGGAGCCCATTTACATTATCACCGAGTTCATGAGCCAAGGTATCGGGCAAAGTAAACCGTCACACAAGTTTCACATACTGTAGATATGAACTGCTGCCCTTACAGCAGGTAGAAGCCTCAATGACCATGGACATTTAAAGCGAACGCCCCATAAATTGGACTGACTTTTTCCTCTCTAAAAGAGTTGACAGAACTCTGAATTTGTCAGAATACACTTATAGAACAAAATAATAAACACATTTTACTGGGAGAAACACATAAATAATAATGGGACGCACAGTAGATTTCTTTAATTAAGTGCAGCAGTTCTTAGGAAATTGAAGCTGGTTCTCAGAAACTCCCTATCTTGTAATGAAATCTTTCCGATAAATAAATAAAGAAATCCTGCTTCCAGACCTGCACTAATAATTATTTTTAATTGGCTGCCACTCTAACTTACATCTATCTTTCAAAAGGACATTTTTCAGATATCCTGCTTGCTCGACATCAAACAAACTACCAAGAACAAAAACCTGAACAGTCACCAGTGAAGGCTTTCACTCCACACAGTAATAATTTGGCAGAAGGGTGGCGATTTAAGGCCACATTTTGTGAAGTGGAAGGTCAAAGTTCAAGCCCCCATGATTCAGTGCTAAACAAAATGTTGAATCGCTACCAAAACCACAGATTCTCTTTGGTTTTCTGGTACGTTATGAGACTTTCCTGTGGAGTTGGCAGGTGAAACGCTGCTTCAGAATTCACTAAAAACTAAAAAAGATGTCAAAAAAATTATGCAAATGAAATATGAACATAGCTAATAAAAAATAAAAAATACACGATATATGCTCTGTTCACTGTGGCACGGGGTCATAGATCTGCTGATCGCAGTAGATATAAGAGGCTGTCTTGATCCCACCTGTACCTTGTTCTTATTTCAGGAAGCTTGCTGGACTTCCTAAAAGATGGAGAGGGGCAGAGTCTGAAGCTGCCTCAGCTGGTCGACATGGCTGCACAGGTAAGTTAAAGTCAGTTACACTGAAAAAAAAAAAAAAAAAACTTATATACTTTATAAGTATAGATTTATATTTAGTATATATATACTTATACTTCACTCTGAACACCTGTTGTCTGTGTGGGCGTGCAGATTGCAGCTGGAATGGCGTACATCGAGAGGATGAACTACATCCATCGTGACTTGCGAGCAGCTAACATCCTTGTTGGAGACAATCTGGTGTGCAAGATCGCCGACTTTGGCCTTGCTAGGCTCATCGAGGACAATGAGTACACAGCCAGACAAGGTAGCGGGATGTCATTATTAACTGTGTGCGCCTGAGAAAAAGAGCCATTCTCGCACAAAGCTATGATTAACAGTTTCCTTCTGCCTCCGTATCTATATTTTTATACATAACCTATCCTAATTATATGATTATGCATCTCCTCTGTGTTGCCATGGTTTCAGGGGCGAAGTTCCCCATCAAGTGGACGGCTCCAGAAGCTGCGCTGTATGGACGCTTTACTATCAAGTCAGATGTCTGGAGCTTTGGCATCCTACTAACTGAACTCATCACTAAGGGACGTGTGCCATATCCAGGTACTGCACATTGTTTGAATTCACCATCTGGAAAAGTAGTTGCAAATGTTTCAAAGAAACCTGGTTGCAGCGGCTGAATGGAGACGAAGTGGCAACCATCTCTATAGAAACCTGCCAACCTCCTGTCTACACTAGCATGCAGATTATGTACAGGATTATTTTACAGGACTGTCAAACAGAATAAAGTAAGATTGAGCAGTAATATGAGGGGATCATAAAGTTCTGTGACTCCACCTGTAAAAATTTAAAACCATTCCTGATTGAAATAACACATCCGTGATGCACACCGGATGCCCATCAGTGTGACAAACTGAATTTCCTTTTGATGAAGAGGCTGAAGCTGCGGGGAACCATATCTGGCGCGTTGAGCTGGTGGTGAGCAAGGATTGTTTTAGTGCGACCGCGATGGCACGTGTCACAGTTCAGGGTTATTTGCACTGAATGTTCTCCCTCAAACTCCTCGGGAGCTTCGTGCTGACAGTCTGACCATTTTTCAATCTGATCTCCAACTTGCGCTATAAACAACCTGAAGTAAGGGAATTTATAAAGTTTTCAAAAATACGTTGCTAAAACACTGATGGACAGACCTGTTTCAAATGTTCAGTTGTGCTTTAAAGTTTTAACATATTATTGCACACTTATTTTAAAGAGCCCTTATATTGCTATTTATAAATATATAATATGAAAATGGTTTAGAAAAATTCCAGATTTTCATGCTGCATTTATAAGTTAACACAATACTGAAATGCCCACATTCCCCCACTCCGTCTATGTCTCTTTTAGGAATGAACAACCGCGAAGTGCTGGAGCAGGTGGAGCGGGGCTACCGGATGCCTTGTGCCCCGGGCTGCCCCACCTCGCTCCATGAACTGATGGTGCAGTGCTGGAGGCGGGAGCCTGATGAGAGGCATACCTTTGAGTACCTGCAGTCCTTCCTGGAGGATTACTTCACTGCCACAGAGCCACAGTACCAGCCCGGAGAAAACCTGTGACCACACACATGTGGGGCAGCCATGACGCAATAAATTGACGGAGACAGACACATGCATACAAATACGCTGACAGGCATGCTGTAGTACATACTAAATGCTCTCTGGGTATTCGACGTGCACGTACCATACAGGATACACACACATATAAAGAACCATATCATTGCTTTGTTTTAACAGTTTAAAGACAGTTTCCCCTCTTTGGTCTTTGTTCACTGCAGCCTGTTCAGGACAGATCAGTTAGGCGTGTTGAAGAGTCGGAGCTCTTCTGGTCAGGCCTTGCAGTAATGTTGCTTCACTGTGTAACCATGACAACAAGGAACTGAAAGAAGATGTAGATGGCTGTGTCGGGGTGGGGGGGGAAGTCGAGTGGGTACATGATCTGTTCAGCTGCCATATATGTTCAGGTCCTTTGATTTCTCTTTCTGTGAAGAGCTAGGTTGACTTTTTGCCTGAGATAAATTTGTTTCAACAGAAAGCGCCGCAGGTGCAACAGGTGATTATCACACATTGTTTTAAACAGTCTCCATAACCAATTGAAATCAACCTCATGCACCTATGTGGTAAACAACTAGATTATGCAGATTGTGTACCAGGATCACACTTCTGTCTTAACTGAATAGAGATCAATTTTTATCATGAAAAGAGGCTGCTGAACTGATAACAGATTCATGCCTGTCTCCTGCTTTCCATTTTATCTCCACCTTGTGCCTTAAACTGGTCAAATGAAAGACTGTTTCCAAATAAGTACCTTTAAAACCGTGCTATAAAACTTTGAGGGATGGTCAAGAATGTGCTTTATTTGTCTGATATTTTGTATGACAATTTTGTATGAATTGTCTCTTTTGTTGTTTTAATTTAACTCTGATATATCTGTGCATCACAAAGATTTCTATATCTAGTTATCATGTATACAATTTTCCTTTGGGAGGGCAGGGCAATACGGTATCCATAACAGGGAAAACAAAAAAATCAGAGGACTGCGGAAGGATGGTGTCTGAAATGAATGTAAGCTTGATGGTGAGATTCCCCTGTCATGTTGTAATAAAGATCAGATATCTTTTTTTGAGTTGCAGGATGTCTCTCATTATGTGAGTGTTCGGACACTTACACTGTCACATCATCACACTATTTTCTCATATGCATATATGAAATTATATGTTTAGGAGTGATTTTTAATTATTTAAAAATGTTTTGATTGACTTAAAAGGGAAATATTGTTCTTTAAATCTTTACCTGTCAAATGAATGGGGACTGAGAACTGAGACCTTTTCCTTTAATAACGCTTGAACTATGTTTCACTGATAGCCTACTTAAATAGCTGCTTTCACCTAATTATGATCTGGCCTACCAGTTTAAGTGCCATATGTATGTATCTGTATGAAAAATCTACATTACTTCCACCACTGTAACCTAAAAGATCAATCATCATAGATGAAAGACACAAACCAAAACTGTTGTTCAATATGTGAATACACGAATTTGACTAAATAAGTACTGAAGTGTGCATAGTAACCACAGACTTTCTGTGACTGAATAAACTATTTTAAATTCATACATTTTATGGAGGAAGGTCAAATGTATGTAGAGTAAACGTGACAGTCTTTTGCAATGTGTTCATTGTGGATGCTATCACCATGACAATAAAATTCCCAATCATCAGTCAGCTCTAGTGCCTGTTGAACTGTTACTTCAGCTCAGAGCAATGTTAATTTCTGAGTTTACCAGAGATTTTGTAACAATTTCCAAAAAGGGACACAAAAATGTGTTTATAGTTTCTAGAAAAGCAATTAAGTACAGAAGCAAAAACAATCTGATATTTTATGAGTCGTTCACTGGTACTGACCTAATAACTCCTGATCCAGGACTATATAGTGGATCTGAGAGCTGCTATAATCAATAAATCATTAATACTTTATTTTATTTTTTTTCTATAAATCAATCTAACATCAAACTTTTTCAGCTCTGAGCAGCACAAGTCAGTTACCTTTTTTATTTTTCCTCAGGTAGCAACAAATCATACCAAACCATTACTCAGTAGTTACTCATTACTTCTGGATTATTTTACCACTACCTAATATTTATGTGTGGCTTGAGTATGATGTTTCATTTAACTTCAGCTTACATGAATCATCTATCATAAAGGCCTTTTTTGTACTTCCACTCCTCGCACTGTGCCACTCTCTGAGTTCACCATGACTCGCTTTCTTTCTTCAGAAAACTACTGTTCCCATAGTTCCAGAGGTGTAAAGTCGAGGCAGCTACGGATGCCCGGATGGCTTTGACAGTCAGGCACGTTGGAGAGGCACAGCCGAGACTGGAGCGCACGAGAGACAGAGAGCTGGAATTGCAGAGGCAGAGACGCACGGGCGCACGGTCGATTTTCGCCTCCCGCATAGTGGGGAGTCCCGTGCCTGTCACCCCAAACCGTAGCACAGTGCTCTCGTGCAGCTGTGTCAGCACCTTAATTAGAAAGAAGACTGTAAACCAGGATCCCCGCTCCTTTTTTTTTTTTTTAATTTCTCTTCCCTTTCTGTTTTTTTTTTTCTTTCTATTTTTTGTGGTGCAGATATTGATGTGAGCCAGAGGAGCGGTTTTTCTGTTGAGCCGCTCGAGACGGTGGCGCGCGGCAGGAGAAGACAGCGTTTACATTGATGTGGGAGGACTATCTCCTGCCGACGTGGGGAGCTCAGATGAAGGGAGAATGCTGCTCGCTGACGGCTGCAGCCGTCAAGGCAACGGTTCCGTGACCCGGGCGAGAAGAGGAGTGAGCACTGCCGCCGACAGCTGCGCGAGCCTCCAGCCAGCGTTGACACCGCAACAGCTCCAGCAGGCAGCGTGAGCCCCCAAGACTCTCTCTCTCTCTCTCTCCCTTGGTGAGTCCGCGTCAAGCGTCTTATATACAAAACACTCAAAATTTGCTTGCCGTCGACTCAGCCAGCTGTGCTGCGCACCTCTGGGTTCTTTTTGAGTTGTTTTTTCTTACACTAACCTCATCGGTGCAATTACCTGGACTGAGCTCTGCATGCGTGCTGCTGGGTCATCTGGGCTTTACTGTGGGCATGCAGCGTGTGTGGTTAGACCTTAAATGATGATGTTCAGACACGCGCGCGCGCGCGCACACACACACACACTTATACACACGCACGCGATTTTTTCCGTGTGCGCGCAATGAACCCAGTGTACTCTCACCTGTTTTTTCCTCACTATTTACAATATTCTCACCTCTCAGCCTCGTTATCAGTGAATATATACACAGTGAAGGTAAGGCAACAGTGTACAGTAGCAGTCCAGATACTGTCACACTACTGACACACACACACACACACACACACACACACACACACACACACAGCCTCTCTCCTGTTCATTTTGTCTCCACAGATTTTTACCTGTGGGTCAGCTTGATGGGACTTTTCTAAAATTTATATTTACATATCAGTGTCCATGCACCAGAGATTTAGCTGTGAGCCCAACTCCTGCTGGTGGACAGATGTTTTTCTGAGGCAGAGCATCCATCCAGCCCTCTGGTTTCCTTCTCGGCAGCCCCCCAGATCTGTCATGGCAGTAAGGCAGGACACAGCAGCAGCACATCCTGCAGTGGCAACAGAGGCAGTGTGTTGGATACACGGCATACTCATGGTGGTGATTATCAGCTCTTGTCTGTGGTTTAGTAGAAAAGAGGGGAGGGGGGGTGGTGGGGCTGCAAAAGAAAAGAGAGGGCGCAGAGGAAGTGAAAGAGAGGAGAAGGAGAGAGGATGAGGGAAGTCAATGTCAGTGTCTGGGCAGTGACAGTTCGTTATTTAAGGGCCCCTCAGAGACGTGCACAGGCTGCCCCAGTGCAGGTGCTGTTAGTATGCAGAGTGATGCTCTGTCTGTCTGTTTCTCACTCACACAGTCTCACTCTCAGTGGCTGGTTGAAGAGTGAGTTCTCTTATTGGCAGGTCCACTTGGACATAATGAATAATTTCAACCCTCTGAATGCTGGAAAGAAAAGGAAATGGCCTTACCTTTGGCATTCAGCCGCTGTCTGTCAGACTTGTCTTGAGTGCATGGTAGTGTGTGTGTGTGTGTGTGAGGGAGAGAGAGTGAGTGACAAACAGAGGGAATGTGAACATATAACAGCTTAGGCCCATTGTGCTTCCTACCTGTGTGAGCGGGGCTAGTTGTCATAGCAACGGCCTTGTAGCTCCGTTGATGTTCCTCCTGTCCTCATTGGCAGGGTCAGCGCACCTAACACACCACATCTCGTCTCAAATCTGTGTGTGTGTGTGTGTTTGTGCTTGTGGAGGTACCTTTTGTTTGCGCCTTGCTGCAGTTTGTAGGCGTATAGGTTGATGGCACAGACAAGTGAGAGTGTGTGTGTGTGTGTTTTGAAATGTGTGCGTCTGTGCATGTAACAAAGATACACCCTGCTGATATGACAGTCGACAGCTCAACCAATCACCTGTTTCCTCTTTCTCTGCCTATCAGCATGTGAGGTTGCCATAGTCAGACATCCCCTTGATATGGAGGTCGTCATGGAGATGGAGAAGACAGAATGGACGCACAAATTCACATATAAGCACGCACACACACACACACACACACACACACACACACACACACACACACACACACACACACACACACAGGACATAGGATGGTACAGTATATGTACTGACTTGCACTGATTTCTCTGTGTTTTGGGAAGTTTTGCACTAAGCAGGATGGTGCAACCTGTTGAATGGAGGTTTTGATGCATTGGCTCTGCACATGGGGGGCGGGGGGTGTCACGTCAAAGACAGGATCACTAAGTAGAAATCTTTGTGGTCTTGTGATAAATCATTTCCTTAAGTTGAGCACCAAACACCAACTGGGATGCACCAGTTCATTGGCCAAAAATCTAAGATAAGGTGACATTTACCAATTTTACGCTGGCTGAACTTTCAAAGATATTGTGAGGAAGAGTTGAAAGACTTTAAAACAGTTATTTTTGTCATAATGGAGATTTCTGTTGTTTTGTCACCAAGGTGGAATAAATGACTATGAAAACAAAGAAAAAACTGAAAAATGCCGGCATCAGGCCAGTCATTATAAAAATCTATGTTGGCTCATAGTTTCATAATTGGTGCATTCTTACATCCAAACAGTGGCATCAGACAGAGCTCAAGTGGTCTAAATCTGAAAGGATATCCTATATGAGATGGGATCAGTTCAAATGCTGATTTTCAAAAAAAAAAAAAAACTGTCTCAGGCTTCTCCTTAGATCTGCAAAGCATCTGGCGTCTAGCTGTGTACAAGACCGGTTGAATGCAACAAAGAGTAGCGTTTTTCTTTTTTTTTTTGGGTGAACAACAGCTGAAGATCATTGCGGCTCTCAATCCTGAACTCTTTCACAACAGCATCCAGGGAAAAGGGAATTTAAACCATTTTCTTGAATGGGTCCAGCCAATATTAATACTTTGTACTTGAAACGCCTCCCAAAATATATAAGTAATTGATTATAGGGCAGAGATTAATCAATGCACTAAAAATAAAAGTCACTCTCTTCACAGTGACAGAATTTGGTTGGATAGACTTCAGAGCTTTTCCTTAGTAAGCTTAGAGTTGTCAGTGGTTCGCTCTGAATCAGGGATACTCATCTTGCTTTGCCCAAAGGCCACCTTTACAAAATGACAGGAGGCCAGAGGCCAGTTAATAAACAAACAATAATATTTCTCATATAAAATAATTCTGCATCCAGTTGTTCCACTGCATTTTAGTTCCAAACGGTTACATGTAAACCACTCAAACACAAACTGAACCTCTTCAATCAGTTTTATTAAGGGAATTAGCCAGCTGGCACCCTATGGTGGGTCTGATTTGTCCTGCGGGCTTAAGTTGAATATCACTGTTTTAAGCATGGAGATGCAAATTGTACGAATGTTTCTTTTGCTGTCGTTTCTAAATCAGAGATGGAGAAAAACAACTTCATATACTAAAAGACCTCTAAATGAAATGTAGAGTGAAAGGACATTTTGGGAATATATTAAAACTTTTACTATGCAACAAGCCACTACCGGCAAAAAAAAAAAAATTAGTCATTACTATGTCCTTGGGGTGAAGGGTCCTGTCTTTTATGACTCCTTTTAATCTAATGGTTACCTGAAGTGAAATAGCTTTTGCCACAGGCAGGTAAACGTAGTTGAACTCCCACACACACACACACACACACACACACACACACACACACACACAC
>JASGAU010341047.1:0-15195 GCA_030220045.1 Australoheros facetus
GCCTGGGCTTCTCTGCTTAGGCTCCTGCCCCCGCGACCCGGCCCCGGATAAGCGGAAGAAAATGGATGGATGGATGGATGGATGGATGGATGGATGGAAACTTTGCTAATCTAAGTTGTGCTTGCCATATTCTTTTTAGAGAGAAGAGCCGTTCTCCTGGCAGTCCTTCCACATAAGACATACAGTACTTGTTCAGTCTTTTTCTAATTGTCCTTTCATTAACTTTAACATTTAACGTATTAACCAAGGCGTGTAGAATCTGAACTGTAGCTCTTGAGATTTTCACAATTTATTTGAGCATTGCATGGACCTTGGGGTGAGTTTGTTTGTTTGTTTGTTTGTTTGTTTGTTTGTTTGTTTGTGTGTTTGTTTGTTTGTTTGTTTGTTTGTTTGTTTGTTTGTTTGTTTGTTTGCACTCATCTATGAATCATTCAAGCATAAAAAGGCACCTAACTCAAAGGATGAACCAGTGTAAAGTCTATAACATCTGAATAAGCTTTCATGTTGGTTGAAAACTTGGTATAGGTCAGCATAGTGTACAGTGTGTCCTTAAAAGATCTGATGAAACAGGGTAAATGGAGGACAAAAGAAGTAGAAGGCCAAAAAAATATATCTACAGCAGATGAACAGTATCTGAAAGTCATGTACTTAAGAAATAAGAGATGCATCTGGCCCTTCAGTTGATCTATCTACTGTTCACTGATGCCTTATAAGAAATGGTCTCAATGGAATGGTGGCTTTAAAGGGTGGCTTATGAGGAAGGGAAACAGGCAGAAAAGGTTGAGGTCTGAAAAATTACACAAAGTCTGGACTGAAAATCAGTGGCAACATATCTTATGAAGTGATGAATCCAAATTTGCATCTACAGCCATCTGTCCTTCAAGAAGCCTGGAGTGATATTTTAGAAGACTGCTTAAAGAAAGCTGCCTAAGAGAGTTCAGCCTGTGTTGAAGAATAAACAACATACCAAAATATCAAATATATAATAAATACAAAAATACAAAAAAAAAACCAGACATTCAAGCTCGCTAGAATTATACAAGCTATGTTTTTGCCTTATATACTGTATTTACAGCTACATTTGCACTTGTTTCAATAAATTCCCCTATCTATTTCCCATTCTAGCAAAATATAAAGGGGGTATTTAAGTAAAAGTACTCATTATGCAAAAAGGTCCTTTTCAGAATGTTATGCATTATATTATTAGATCATAATTTAATTATTTATCAGTGTATAGATAACTTTAATTTTCCAGCTGGAGATTTTATTTACTTACACACCTGTAGCTAGCTTTATTTAAGAAAGCAAAAACAAAAAACATAATAATATATTTATATTTTGAAATCTACAATATAAGCAACTATAATATTTGCATCCAAAATGTAAAGGAGTATAGGGCACCCCATGGAAATGCCACTGATGTGCACATAATATTTTTAAATTCATTATGTGTGATTTTGTGTATACATGTGTGAATTTTGCCTAAGCACCTGCATGCACCCATAAGTATCCCTAACCTAAATTCTGGTCTCATGATTTAAGGAGGAGGGAGTCAAAGAAAGGGGACAAAGAAAGCTGAGTCCAGAACATTCTGCATGCTACTTTCATGATTCTCCCTGTATTTCAAAGCTTTAGTTCTAAGCTCTTCATCTCCCCCTGGTGCTACCGAAAAGAGGTGATTACTGATGCAACACAGAAGGTGACCCATATATCTCTTCGCCCAGTGTCCTCTTTCCTTAAATCTTTGTTTGTTCTGGTTTGACCCCAGAAAGCAAGAACAACATACTACACTTACTGCTGTCTGAAAAAACAGACAACTTGGGCCGCTCTTGTTCTTGATTTTAGTCCTAGCTGTTTTCAAGGTTTTTATGAAGAAAGCTGCAGTGGTATATGATGCAATTAAGTGTCTATATATATATGCTGCTGATAAATGTGTGAGCAATACATAGAAATATTGATGTTTCTAAGTCCTTTCTTTAATCCTGAGAGGTTTGTGGTTTATGTCAATGTGTTAGTCTAATTTCTACTTATGTGATCAAAGTTGAAGAAAATGCATTACAAACGTTAAAACTCATGCAATTTTGAGAAACCAGGCCAACTCAAGTCCAACTCTTGAGGGTTTTTTTTTTTTTTTTCCATTTTAGGCAATGAGACAGAAAGGTTGAGGATGCCAAGCTCCCCTTCTCTCTGCTTTACTTGGCACAGCTCAGTAAGTAATCACCATTGACCCAACAAAAAGTTGGTCCAATGGCGGTTTATTTTAAACTGAGTCCTTTGCCCATTTTTTAATTAATCTCTTTCCTTTATAGAGCAAGAAGCTAAAATCAAATATAGTAGCTGATAAGTCATATTAAGACATTGCTCTGCATCAAGTTTAATCTCAGTGTCAGTTTTGTTGTTTTTCCTGTGTCAAAAAGTTTGAAATCCAGTTTTAGGTTTAGGCCTTAATTGTAAAATTCATGGCTTGTTATTTTTCAAGGCATTTGTCAAATATCTGTTATGTGTAAGTCATTTTTTTAATGTTCCATCCAGTTTATTTACACAATTATGAGACAATATTTTGACTTGTATTTGTTATAAAGAGGAGATAACTGCTCAGTTAACACTTCTAATTAACTTTTTCTTTCTTAGCATCTAAAAGAAGGTAAAGAATAAAAGAAAAATACAACACAAAGTAAAACCTAGTTTGGTTTCACATGTTATCGCACACCATTTAAATCTCAAGCAAGCGGTGTAGCAATCCCGTTTCATAATACTTTTCCTTTTCACTCTAAATCCAAGCTTATGCATTCAAATGAAACATTTAATATGATTTCTGCTTATATCAGTTATTTTTCTGATATTCATCTGTTATTTATTTTTCTTCGCATTTTGTTACTTTCAGGGTCTTCCAGGGATTTTAACAGTTTAACAGTTTAAATAAATCATCTTCTAAATTCCCTCCAACAATAGATCCTACACAGCGATTAAATAGTTTAATTAAACAGAAACATGGTAAAGAATAAAGCACCTTGATACAAAAGACTCATTATATTTACTGACTTCTTTGTAGCGGAGTCTGGTTTCGTTTACAATATAAGCAACACAGATTACTATAATATCCTGATTTCTGGCCACAGTCTTGTTACACTGTAATTATAGTCCAGAATACAACAGGACATTTAATCTTTTGCATTATCAATTGCCAGTTTTGTTGTTGTTTTGTTTTGTTTTTTTGTCTGTATAGGCTATGTAATGATTGGTTATTATTTTTGATTACTTTTTCTTGTTTTGTTTTTGTTGTAGATATGATGGGTTGTAACATTTATTTATTATTAATAATATGTGTGTCCTTCCTTTAGATGTATGTGTATGAGAGCACAGGTGGGTATGCTTGGGTTGAGTTTTTTGTTTCTTTAAACAACAGTTTTCTGGAGGGCCAGCTTATTACTTCAGTCTTGAATCTCTTAAAGATTTGTGCTGCATCAACAGGAGCAGATTTAAAAGTTAAATGCATACGTCTCCTGCCATTCATTTATCCCTGCCTTTTCTTACGTCACATTTCTTGAAGTTACGGGCAGATTTGATTGACCGAAATTTTTGACCAATAAATACTTAACAGAGAATTGTGACTTATTTTAAGCTTCACGTCGGACCAATGACAATGGTGTTTGTAGCGGGATGTAGCCAATCAAAATGAAGGGGAGGGATTTCATTCAAGGAGCGCGAACGGTTAAGGGGCTACGAGAAAATGGCGAATATGGAGTTTGGGTTTGCGGCTAACATTATATTGATACTTTAAGCACTTTTTTAAAAAAATATGTAAATAAGATTAGCGTGTTGCTTTTATGCTTTATCTGTTACATTGTGACCGATAAAGTTGCATGACACACTGAAGCTAGTTTGTAACTTGCGTTAACGTGAGTCTTTTTAGCAGTCGTTATGATAGTTAGCTAGCGAAATGAGGTTAGCACAGATAGATGAAGTTAGATAACGTCAACTAACCAGTCAGATAAATTCCGTTGACATCGGGATTGACTACATTTGACCAATACTGCCTATCGCTGAATTAGGGGCTCTGGTTCCACCCTGTGTCTGCAGTTCACGATATGGCGTTACAGAACTTGGTTTTTGTTATCGATGTGGATTATGGAGGTCACGATTCGAGTGATCAGCTGGATTTCCGGAATCATTTCGTAAAACGAGGAATATTAAACATCCTCTTGCATTTCGGCTACAAATGTGGATTTGAGAAAGTGCGCTGGGGTTACAAGTTCTTTGAGTCCAAGACTGGTCGTAGTGCCAGCCTCATATCAAGAGGATCTGATTTCAAGGAGCTTCGGCACAAAACATTTGAGGACTTTGAGCAAGAGTTTGACGCGAAGTTTGACGTCAAGGAGAAAGCGTGCCCCTCTCAACAAAAACAACAATCAAATCAATCGGCTTCAGTTCAAAATGCACTTAAAGAAACCCTACTGGACTTCCAGTGGGACAGACCAGACATCACATCGCCTACTAAACTGTCCCTGAGGCCCAGGAAGTCGAGTCGTGGAGGAAGACCCAGTGTGTCACATGAAGAGGACATTGCAAGTAATGGGAGAAATGTGGTCTTTATTGTCTCGCAGTGTCCACTTTCAAGGGCACAGCTTGTGGACTACCTGTCTTTGAGAGACGGTAACCTTCCTACAGATACGGCAGAGCACGTTATATCTAAAGGACTTCAAGACATGCTGGTTCAGAGACAAGTTGTCCTTCACTGGATTGACTGTAGTTCACACATCCAGGTGAGTACAGTAGTATTCAAAGGAGCGTAGCCAGACCACTTACAGTAATTATCACAGTTAATACACTATTACCAGCAAAGTGACAGTGTTTTGGGAATACAGGTGGCACAGTTATAGAAACATTTCAATAATAAAATCAGTAATTTGCCAGTTAAACATACTGCTGATTTAATTTCAAGACTCACACTGCATATTGTATAATCATTTTTATTCCCACAACAATACTACACAAAATAGTCCCGCTACTGTGAACAACTTATGTCAAAGAAAATGTATCTTTATAAAGTGTTTTGAGCTACACCAAAGCTAAACCAAACTTGACTTGAGTATATAATCAGCCTACATAAAGCCAGCATAAAAGGTCTTACATAGCATAAGTCTAAATGTAAACTGATGACTGTTATCCTGGATCTGACCATGACTATCACAATCTGCTTTTCACCAGTATAACATAGTCCATTACTGTATGCCAGTACCCTGGTACTGCAAACTAACCACTTCAACGTGCACTAAACTCCCTATAACCATTGAAGAAAACAACAGTTGTTTTCCAAGAGGATTCAGGGTATCAAATAATCAATAACCATCATGTACATATCCAGTGTCTGATTTATAAAAATCAAATCTAACAAGAATTAAGACACAACACATGAGATTTAAATTTTCAATTGATAAATTTTCACTTGTTTAGTGGTGCTTCCCTTTAAAACAATGTCATCCTTCTCTCCTGGCCTCTCTTTCTTACATCTTTCTCAGGCTCTGAGAGTGAACTTATCACACATTAAGTTTTGTTTTTCTTCCCTAGAAATTGCAGACTACACCTTTAGCTGTCAGACAGATTATGATCCAGACTGCACAGAAACAGTGATATTAGTGATATTTATTAGTTTTAAGATTAGTTACTCCATTTATGCTTGTTCACGTTCTGTAAAGCTAGTATGATGCTGAAGTGCTGCAGCCACAACTTTATTGACTTCTGCATGTGAACCTATGACAATAAGGATGAGAATGAAAAAAGGATCTGTTGAAGTTGCACTGTAGTGCGTTGCAGCTGCAAGCAACGCCAGAATGCATCACATTACAAATGCACTTGCTTAAAAACATTTTGTACTAAACTGCCTGTCAGGCTTAATTACTAATTAATTAAAGAGCCGCTTTGACCCTTGTCTGTGTCTTATTTCAGGTTATGAGGTGTGAGGACTACCTTGGCTCTGACAAGCTGTCTGAGGTCCTAGCTCAGATGGATGGCAAAGTAATTCCTATGGTTGCGCTGCTGAACCTTTGCAGCCTTCAACAGCTGGACCCAGGATTCATGAGAGAGTCCTTCACATTCAAGTCCAGCATCGGATACCTGCTGTCTTCTGAACGACTTTACCACCTGGCTTTTCCTGTCATAGGTGGTGTCCTGCAGTGGCAGCAAGGTTCAGATTTCTATATTTCTTCTGGATACACTTTCATAAACACAAATGTCTGTTATGCTTTGAGTGCACCAAACCCAAATTTACAAAAATAATTTTTCCTCTGCCTGTGGCTACAATTTCTTTATGGGTTGGGGTGGGGTACCAAAAATTCCTCTGTGCAGGAAAAACTTAAGATGTTTTTGTGCTTTTATAAACCACTGGGTATAAACACTTCCACATCCAGATGATAGCAGTGGCAATTCTTGTGGCAAAAGAAGCAATTAATTATTATAAAGGCATCATAACATGCATCAGAAATAACCGGAAATCTGATGTGATTTTAAAGGTAAGGCTAAGAATAGCCTGCAAAGATTAATTTGTGATATTTTTTAATAAACCAGGTGATGTGAGACAGAGCTGTGGTGTCTCGATGGAGCCAGTGTCTCGCAGACAGAAACTTCTTCCAGATTCTGTGAAAGTGTCCTTAAAGGGAGTGCTGAAAGGCTGGGATGCTTCGTCACTGATGCAGAGCTCCACAGAGTCATGGGTACTTCATGGATCCAGTAGTGGTGACCAGGGAGCTGCTGCCTTCCAGCATCTCTTAATGGATCTGTCTACTCATGCTCTGCACATGGTGAGACATCAAAACACTGTGGTTCTCTTTTACACAAGTTGTGCTATTCTTCTCAATTTTCATTTGCCATACAGATTCTGATTGTGTAAAGTTGTGCAGATGAAATCATCAACAATATAGGCCAGATTTTCATGTCAGTCCTTCAGAGCCAATGAGCAAAGCTTGGTTTAGATGAATAGGTTTACAACGATATTCAGGAGTAAGAAATGCATTGCAAAATCTGTGGTTCCCACAGAATTAGATTGTATTTGTGGCTGCAGCAAGGCTGGGCATGCTGATGTGTTTGTGAACACAGGTACTGTATGCATATGAAAGGAGGTCCACCCATGCTTTCTTAAATTAAATGTAAAAAAATACTTGGTGACAGTAAATAATGCAGCAATGTTCAGCTGCCACTCCAGTAAGTCTCTTATCCCACGGACAGTCTCCAACTCTGCTGTAATGGACTGCAGCTGGCCATGGTATTCCTTTATCTGCTCTGCAAGCTGCAGCTTAGACAGCCAGATCGGCTTTAGGTTCTGGTTAGATTTGTTCTCGGGCTCAGAGTGTATTTCCAGAGAAGAACAAGAACTGCTGTCGCTTACTGCAGCACGATGGAGCTGGAGTGTGTCTGATGCTGGGTGAGAGACTCAAGACAGATGATTGGCAATGAGGATGCCACAGGAGCAATCTGATCAGTAGACTGCTAGGAGGGAGACTCCATATGGGACGGGGCAGAGCTTGCTGGTTATTAGCTAATGAACTTACAAAATAAGCTTAAGGGCATTTTCCAATGGATTAATCATGCTGTTGTCTTGGACAGATGAAAAGAAAATCTAAATAAACTGAGAAATATACAGTGGATAAAAAAAAAAAGTATACACACACCTGTTGAAAATGCCAGATTTTTGTGATGTTAAAAAAATTTGACCAAAATAAATAAAATCAAACCTTTTCCCACCTTTAATGTGACCTGTAACCTATACAGTTCAATGGAAAACAAACAAATCTGTTAGGGGAAAAATATAAAAAATAAAATAGCTGGGTTGATAAGTCTGTACACCCTTAAACTAATACTTTGTTGAAGCACCTTTTGATATAATCACAGGATTCAATCTTCTTGGGTAGAGTCTGTCAACATTGTACATCTTGATTTGGCAATATTTGCTGACTCTTGTTTGTAAAAGCGTTGCACATCTGTCAGATTCTGAAGGCATCTCTTGTACACAGCCCTCACACACCCCACAGATTTTCTACTGGATTTAGATCTTGGCTCTGGCTGGGCCATTCTGAAATGTTAATTTTCTCTTGGCAAAACCATTCTTTTGTTGAATTGGATAAATGCTTAGTCATTGTCATGTTGAAATGTGAAAATCCTCTTCATCATCAGCTTTCTTGCAGATGCCTTAGGGTTTTGGGCCTAGAGTGACTGGTATTTGGAACTGTCTGTAATTTCTTTTTTCCCCTGCAAATTGTAGCCAGGCTTTTTATTTTTCTTTGTCAGAAAAGGCTTCCGTCTTATAACTCTACCCCATAGTCTAGACATATGGAGAACATGGGAGATTGTTGTCACAACCAGTAATTGCCAGAAATTCCTGCAGCTCCTTTAGTGTTGCTGTAGACTCTTTTTTTTTTTTTTTTTCATNTCACGTCTTTGCAGTGTCACTGTTTTCCCATATTTTCTCCACTTTTTGATGACTGTCTTTACTGTGTTCCACAGTATATCCAGTGCTGTGGAAATGTTTTTGTACATTTATCCTGACTGATACCTTTCAGTGATGAGATCTGTTGGATGCTTTGAAAGCTCTCTGTGAACCATGGCTTTTGCTGCAGCAGGCAACTGAGTAAATGTCAGGAAAATCCTGCTAAGACAGCTGAAGTTTATTTGGGGTTAATCAAAGTCTCTTTAATTGATGGATGGTGTGTACCCGAGAATTCTGAATGCTGCTTCAACAAAGTAAAGTTAATGTGTAGGAAACATTTAAAACAACCAGTGAGCTAAACTTTGAGTATATGAAACAAATAGAAGCACACATAGTACACCAAAAATCTGATTAATGGAAAGCTTAGAATTATTATTGGAAATAAATTCTATGTTTAATTGTAGAGCTGAGACTTTATCTTGTAGCTTCTTCAGTATGCGTTCGTTGATCAAACTCTAATTCCCCCCCCCCCATCTTCTTCTTGTTACACCAGCTTGCTGAGGTGAATGACAATGGGCTGGTGTGCTCGGCTGTGCTCTATCCACTATCATACTCTACAGCCCTGCTCTCCATTCTTCAGCCTGTAATTACCCAGACCGCTGAAGTCATTACGCCCGCCTCGGCTGAAACCTCTGCTGACCTGCCAGACATTGTGAGCAGTGTCCTGGGAGTAGTGTATGACATCATGAAGCAGGATGGTGACAGTGTCAATGGTAGGTATAAGATCAAGGACATTTGGTATATTTTGCCCTGTGATGTGTTAATGGGAGTGTGAATATGTGTGAATGCTAGATAGAAAGGGCTTAGGCATAGAAAAAAAGTGCTTGTGTGAATGGGGCATGTTGTATAAAGTGCTTTGAGTGCTAAAGTAGAGTAGAAAGGTGCTATATAAGAACCACTCCATTTACCATTTTACCATTTGGTATCATTGTTCACTCATATATTTAGTTTTCTTTCAAGAGAGGACTACGTGATATTTTACCTGTAAAATTCTTTCACTTTTTAAAACAGTTTGTTGTAAATTTGTTACAATTTACAACAAATCCATAATCAGTTTATTAATTTCACTTCATTATTTTGGGTTATTGAGTGTACAAATTACAATCTAAATACCCAAAACTGGTAAAATTTAAAAGATACGGGCACCCGGGTGGCTTAGTGGTGAAGCCAGTGACCACATACATATGCCGCGTTGCGGCGGCACGGGTTCAAGTCCCAGCCAGTTGCCAATTTGCCCGCGTCGTCCCCTGTATCTTTCCCCCATTTCCTGTCTCCCTCCACTGCCGATAAAAGCCGCTGTGGCCAAAAATGCTTTAAAAAAAAAAATACACTAGGTCTGTATCAAGTTGTATATCAAGATCATTTTTAATGTTTTAATCTCATCTTCCAGTTATTGTCATCTTTTTATACTTGTATAGTCATGTTAATATCAGCCTCAAATGTCCTGTATTGATTAGAATGAGGATAAAGGTCATAGGCAAGGTTTTAAATGGTGATTATGCGAACATGTAAAGTAGGTCCTAATGTTTTTAGTTGTTGTTTTGACATTATACTTTTAAGTGGTCCAGTCTTTTTTCAGATCATATGCAGGATTTTCTCATTTTGGGTGGCTGATTTGTGTGTGTGAAACATGTAAACTGCAAATACCAAATGGAGTAAGATGGTAGCAACAGTATTTTATTCTCTGTATTTATTCTCTGTTGCATTGTTGGTTTGTTGACATTGTTGTTATTCCTCAGATCAGCTAAAGGATGACCCCATTCCTGAGTGGGCTCAGCAGGAGTCCAGCCATAGTCCACTGACGACAAGCATGTTGGAGACTTGGTTCCCTCAGTCAGACCATTCAGGAGTGAGCTCTCATTTAATGGAGTCAATGAGGTATGCAAAGTAAAATAATGTTTTTTGAAGTACTTATGTATTTATAGGTTTCAAATTATTAAATTATGTTTTTTTTTGTGTAGTAATTCAGCTTAAAATAATAAAAGACAGCCTATAAACCTTTTTATCATGATGTCCTCCTCACACTGTTGAACAGGTTGCTGCATGCAGTACCTGAGGAGAGAGAAGAAGAGGACTTATCTGCACTACAGCAGGAACTCATCGGTGGTTTGGCTGAACTGTACCAGACATCCCGGGACTCAGACAACAAGAGGGGAAAGAAATGTAAGTTAATTGCATCTTCATTGTCATCATAAAAGTCAAATTTCAGATAATCTGAAGCACAAATGTCCTTTTTGATGTTTTTCCTCCTACATGGCCATGAACTCTTTCTGTATCATTTCTTGTCCTTCTCTATAGGTGGCGCCCATCGCACACCAGTAAAACAGAAGATGAAGACCATGAGTCGTTCCTTGCAGATGCTAAATGTGGCGCGCTTGAATGTCAAAGCCCAAAAGAACCAGGCTGAGTCTGAGCAGCTGGGACCAGAGGGTAGGGAAGCAGACAGAACAGGGAAGAGACGGTCAAGTGACAGGAACAAATCTGGAGTAGCAAACATAATCAGTAAGTGCCCCTGTTAAAATGTACTGTTCTTTCACTCAAATATTCACTGTTATTGAGTGTGTTTTATGAAATAATTTCTCTGCAAAAAAGTGAAGATGTATATTTCCTCAAAATGTCCATTGAACTATTACTTTATCTCTATCCTAAACATCTATATGTTGCAAGGATTTGTGATGCCTATTATACAAACCCTGTTTCTCTTTTATTTTAAGATAAATTACCCAAGCTAACATCATTTGCAGGGTGATGCAAGAAAATATTATTTATTGTTACTATTTATGTCGGTGCTATTTTTGATACTGTAGGTATATTGTTATATTATTGTTATATTATACTGTATATTGGTTAAGTGGGTCAGTTAGTGGGTATCTATTAGACAGGACTTTTAGTTAAAATTTCTTAATTCTATATCATCACTTGAATCTCATGGTGTTTTTTTAAAGGTATTTCCTGGGCCCAATACTGTGTGTAGTGTATTTGTTTCATGTTAGGAAAATAAAAATTACCTTACCTTAAAATCACCTTCATGTAGACATGTCCTTAAGGGAGACACTGAACCCCAATTTGCTCCCAGAGCATAGCTTAAATATGCACAGAAGAGAAGGTCTTATATCTGTATCATGGGGAGACTGTTCTTTTGAAGTTGCACTTCCTACATTTTTGAACTCCCTCTCTAATAATTACTTAAGAACTGATTGTCTACTTTTAATTTAGATAAATGTTTCTCTAATTTATTATTTAGTCTTATTTTAAAGCATTTTATGATGTGCTTGCTCATCAAAAGTGCTATATAAATGAAACTTAATTACTACAAAAGTCAAGTAATAAATCTTCTCCCTTCCCGTAGGTTTTACTAGTGAGACAGAGCTGCTGTCCCATCTGAAGTCCAGTTATGAGAAGATTGTGGCAGAGAGAGATGAGTCTGTCCTTGTGGGTGTTCAGCAGCTTCTTTCTTCTGTAAAGAGCTTCTTCGCTGCAGAGTCAGATTGGGAGGTGAGACAGATGATGCTACTAAAGAATTAATAAATGTAGACAAACATACATTTTGGTTTCAGTAAAATGAGTGCTACATTTTGTTTAAATTGCCAGATCAAAACTTCATTATAATATGTACACTGCCGAAGGATCATGGAAATATAATGCAGAGTACATGATATTGAAGGCCAGTGGGGGAGTTGAACTATGAATAATTTCTCTGTTTTCTATTTAGGCAAAAACCTCCCAGTTTGCTCAACAGCATCTCCTCAAGACCAGCAAATCAGTCAGACAGCTCTATGGAATGACTGCTGATGTTAATAGTAAAGTCAGAGAGTGAGTGGCTTCTAAGTTTTACCTTGGGGACAGCATGTGTCTCCACCTGCCTGGGTAATGAAGTTGTTATGTTCCAACGTCAGGTCATTAATATGTAGGTGTCAGTAACACAGGCTATTTAATCTAGGTGCCAGCTGCAAGTGGTGTTGAGGCTGGAACTGTGCAGGCTTTTCTCCTCAGAGCAGTCGGACTCACTGGATGCTGATCAGATGGCAGAGGAGGTAAGATGATTTCTACTTAGACCTTTATGCAGTTGAGTCTTTTTTTTAATTTAATACAAACATGGAGAAGACTGATTACAAAACATGTGATTTTCTATTAAAGAGCACTGCCTTCCACCATCCTGATTTTTTTTTTTTAAGGTGATTAATTAGGAGTAACTATTCAGTGTTGAACTAATACAGTTAATGCCATTAATTGTGGGACTTATTTGAGTATAAAATTGGATTTCCAGGTATATTGAAATGTTCCATCTTTAATTTTTACCAAACATTTCAAACTCAGCTAAATGAATGTCCTAAAAATAGAGAAAACATAACCAGGTAAATTATAATCCCTTCTGTTCTTCAGGTGGCTGAAATGCTCAGAATAATCTCCCTGACTAGAGACCCCGTTTTCCTAACAAGGTTCCTTCAAGATGAGGTCCTGCCAGGGTAAGCGTGTCAGGCTGCAGGAAATATTTATAAAAACAACTAGGTCAAGGCTGGCTTACTGCATCACACAGATGGTGCTGAATTTTGATTATTTCAAATGAGCCAGTATCTCACCTGCAGTTGTAGGAAACTAACAATAGTCTTTCTGCATCTTGGCAGATTCCTCATCGCTGTCCCCAGAGTGCTTGCAGAAATCTACCACAGTCTGGGCACACAGCTCCCTGATGCTTTAGTGGCAGTTTTGCCCCCTGATTTCTTCAGTGACGACTCAATTGCCAAGGACAGCATTTCTCCTTCAGCCTCTTCACTTCCCCTGTCCACACAAGGCCTGGATTCAGATGGCAGAGATCAACTAGAGGACCTGCGAAAACGCTCAGGCAAAAAAAGGAGGTGAGGAGGATGTACATTTACTGGAAAGACTCTTCTGTTATAGAAGTCTGGAAGGACTTGGACTTACAAAGAATCTTAGATACTACAGTAAGAAGAGACATTTGAGTGTGGCTGAAGATTTTGATGTTTTCATTTCACTTGACTAGAATCATAATAATCAAGTATTTTTAAGTGTGTGCCCAGAATGCAATGGGGTTTTGCTTTTGTTTGTTTCTTAGGAGTGGGATGCTGACTCGTCATCGCAGTATGACAGAATCATCACAGAGTCTTCGGCAAATAGAGATCCCCAAAAGGGCTACAAGAGCTGTAAGACAATCACTTCTGGTATCTCTACTTAATATAAAACCTGGATCTACTTTCTGAACCGCTCTAATTGCTGGGTTTAATCCTGCTTATGATCATTTAAGGCTGGCTGATATGGGGAAAGGAATCTTTTCATTCTTCATATAACTTGAAATCTATAGATTTCACAATATAAATCACAAGGGCAGTATGGTGGTGTGGTGTTTAGCACTGTTGCCTCACAGCTAGAAGGTCTGGGTTCAAATCCACCTTGGCCCGGGCCTTTCTGTGTGGAGTTTGTGTGTTCTCCCTGTGTTTGCATGGGTTTTCTCCGGGTACTCTGGTTTCCTCCCACAGTCCAAAGACATGCAGTTAGCGGGGTTAGGTTAATTGCTGATCTCTAAATTTCACTCTGTCTCTTCATTTTTTGCCATAAGACATGTTAAAAATGTCTGGGATTGTAAAGTCTTGCATTATGCAGGTAAAAAAAAAAAACAGTCATCTGTGCAGACAATTAGCGGTGTTACATGCCTTTGTATAAACATACTTTTGAGACAGCATGTGTGTGTGCTACTCTGCTTCTTTGTTCAACTTTAAATAGCCAAAATATCTCCACACTACTGAACTCCACAGAGGCTTTTTTTCAACAGTGTCCTTACCTTTTGAGCCTTGAGCTGTGTCCTTTGGAGTGCCATGTTCTGTAAAACTTGGGTTTTCATGAACATTTACTGTTGTCATTTTGTTTTTTATCTCGCTCACACTCCTAACATAGTGCTGTGTACGGCTGCAGTACCTCAAACATTAGCACATGTGCTGCTGCTGGCTGCTCTGCCTATGCTGTGTATGTCAGCCTAACCTGACATGGTTCTAGCTGTATTCCACCCACACGATTGGTTTGACACGGTGCTGTTCTCATTGTCATTGGACTTTCATGTTGTCTGTCAAAACATGGATGGGATGATTTCTATGAACTTGATGGCTTATATTTCTATCGAAGAAAAATTATTTATTATCGTTTAATCAATCAGCTCTATGATCATTCAAAGACATGATTCATTTTAAAGGTGTTACTTTGTGCAGTTTCTCAAACTCAACAATGGAGATGCCATTTGCTCATACATTTCATGATTATTTTACGTATCTCATCCAGCTATCTGATTTTTGTTTCTAGCAGTCCAAATCAAAGGTGCACGTAGCTTTGGAGAAACCTGTTGCAGAACCACATCCCCAAAAACAAGAAACACAAGGTATGTCCTTTGTTACACCTTACTTGAGCACTTATAATTTGCTTATTCTACCCTCAAAACTATCTCTAGACCACGTGTCAGTATTAAAGCCCATCAAGAGGCAAATCCAACCCTCCACTAATTTTAATTTATAATTTGCTCAGTGATGCACCCCCTATGTTCATGTTAAAGAAAACAGACATATCTCCACTGTTTATTTGAATTTTTCAGTTTTTCCACTTTCAGTGCTTTATTTTTTTGCTTATTTTTATTTTATCTTAGAAGAATTGTGGATTTGAATCTCAAATATGTTTTACTCTTAATATATATATATATATATATATATATATAT
>JASGAU010341049.1:0-15829 GCA_030220045.1 Australoheros facetus
GAGAGGCCTGGGCCAAGGTGGAATCGAACCCAGGCCTTCCAGATGGTATTCTAACTGTGAGGCAGCAGTGCTAACCACTGCGCCACCGTGCTGCCCCGTGTTAGCCAGTAAAAAGGAAAAAAGATTCTAACTAAGCTCCAAAAAGTCCAGGTCCATGCACTCAAGATACAAAAAAATGTCTCTAGAGGTCAGAAAAATAATGTTAAATTTGCACACCTGTAATGATTGAAGGTATATTTACTCTGCTTGTGTCTCTACACCCTATAATGGTACAAACTGATATATATATATTTTATATGTCTAGCCCACTGAAATAAGGGCCTATTATTACCTGTTCAAACCTATTTTAAGTGCCAGAAAAAGTATTTTTTAAACCCTATTTTTGGTCATAATCTTTTTCTACTATAATTTTCCTTCCATGAGCACTGCTGGTTTGAGGGTCACTAATAGCACTCTTGTTACTTCTTTCCTGTACCATTAGCTAGTGTTGCTCACTGTTCATGCTGAGAGAGAGACAGACAGAGAGAGAGAGAGAGAATGGGTCCAGAGGCTCACGTCCTTTCGATTTCCTTCACATAGAAACTAGTCTCTTAGGCAGTTAAAGGAAACAAAGAGAACTGACGAAGGGCTCATTTTTCATTTTGTAAATATCTGTTTACAACAAAATGTTTTACCTAATATGGGTTTAAAAGAAAAGGTTTTGCTTTGAGAAAACCACTGTCCACTTTACCCAGCTCTGAGTAGGTGCTGTACTTATGATAACAGGACATCAGCTAAGGAGAGAAGCTAAGAGCAGGTAACAAGATTATGCCTGGGTGACAAATGCTAATACTCCAGACTTTTTGGACTGTGGTGGTTTTAGATCTCTGTCTGACCTAGCAGCTCAGCTCTCCCTGGTCAGTGACTTAATTGTCTTGAGCCACAGAGAAGTACTGGCTATCAAGCACTTCATGACTCATTGAAGTCTGCATGTCAGATGAGTCTGGAGCTCTGTGTCTGTTGTCTTTTGATATATGCTAAATATTTTTTTTTTCAACTAATAAAAATATAATAAGCCAAAACCAGGAAAATGTGACAAATTATTAAATTATATAATGGCTTAATTAAATGATTATCATGTACAAGCGTCACGCTTTGTAATAGAAACCATGTTGCTGGTGCACGCTTGCAGAAGCATTCTTGACTTTAAACAGAATAAACCTCAGAACTCTTCCTCTGTTTGTTAAATGTTTGTTTTCTGGCATAACAACATCACACAATGTTTTGTCTGGGTTTTTTTTTGTTTGTTTGTTTTCCTTTGATTTTTTTTATAGAAATATCCTTACATAATGTTTCTGTCAACAAATTAATTTTTCTATTGAAAATATAGATTTATTGGGCACTTTGTCTGACTTGATTGAAAACGCCACCCGAATACACAATAGAACAAACTTTCTGTACCGTTACGCCAAAGCTCTTTGCGTCATGTGTCCTTAGTAAATGAAAAAGATTGAGACATTTGAGTCTGCTGATGCAACAGTGTTTATACTCCTTTTTTTTATTATTTATTTTTTCTATTTTATTCTACTCATTTTGACACACTTTGATGGTTTGATTGCATGCCAGCATTGCAGATAAGTTAGATGGGCTTAGTGGTTTCTGTTTATTAGTCACAGTTTTTCTTTCCACACTGTCCTGTGGTTACACTTACTGCACAAAAACTTACTTTCAGCACATCCTCAGCAAAGCAGTGTGGCCACCAGAGTTAAGTGCAGACACAGCAGTTAGCGGTGGTCAGATGACGCTAACGTCTCTTCTTTGGCATCTCTCCTCTCCCCTCCCCCCGGGAATACTCATTTAATTTTTCAGCTGCATGTGACCCTTGAGATCTTGTACAGAAAAATGTGAGCCAGCATCGTGCTTTCTGAAATAAATATGTGCTCATGTAAGGACTTTTTTCATTTTGTCACTTTTTGCTCCTTCTCAGTCTGTATCGCACTGATTCACGTGTTGGCTTGATCAAAGGGGGATCCACGCCTTTTCACTTTAAAACCTGTAACTTTTTATTGTGTTTACACTCAGTATACACACTACTCCAGTATTTGGAAACATTGCTGACCCAGTTTTAGTTAGAATATTCAGGGTTTGTATTTTAGGGCAGAATTGGAGGTGGGTTGTTTTTTTGTTGTTTTTTTTTTTTTTTGGTTAAATGAATGATTATGCAGACGATCATGTTAATTTCATGGTTGGATCTTATCAGTCACCAGCATTATTTCTATGCTATAAAACATTTTGTCATTTACAACTTTCTGTGGGTGCTCCTTTCCCTTTGCTATGGCCTCCTCTGGTGATAAATTACAGTCCTGTAATGACTGAATGCTGAGGTGTACTTCTCAGCATTCAGTCGTTTGTAGAATCACCTTTATCAGCAATAACTTGAAGTAATCTTTTTCTGTATGAATTTATCAGTCTCTTAAATCAAGGAATTTTGGGCCACTTTTCTTTACAGCGTCACTTCAGTTCATTGAAGTTTGCAGGCATTTGTTTTTGCACAGCTCTCTTAAGGTCCCACCACAGCATTTTCAATCAGGTTGAGGTCTGGACTTGGACTGACTTTATTTTTCAGCCATTCTGTTGTAGATTTGCTGCTGAGCTTAGGATCATTGTCCTGTTGCATGACAATTTCAGCCATGCTTTAGCTGTTGGACAGATGGCCTCACATTTGACTCTAGAATACTTTGGTATACAGAGGAGTTCATGGTCAACTCAATAACTGCAAAGTGCCCAGGTCCTGTGGCTGCAGAACAACCCCAAATCATCACCCCTCCACTGTTGTGCTAGCAGTTGGTATGAGGTGTTTGTGCTGTGCTGTGCTGTGCTGTGCTGTGCTGTGCTGTGCATAACAGCTAAACATCTCCACTTTAGTCTTGTCTGTCCAAAGTACAGTGTTACAGAAGTCTTGTGGTTTGTTCAGACATGATTTTGCCATGCTGTCATGTTCTTTTTAGAGAGGGGAAGCTTTCTCTGGCAACCCTTCCAAACAAACCAAACCTGTTCTATCTTCTTCTAATTCTTCTGTCATGAACTTTAACATACAACATGCTAACTGAGACCCCTAGAGTCCGAGTAGTAGTTCTTGGGTTTTTTGCAACTTCTCTAAGCATTACATAGTCTGACCATGGCCTGACGGGAAGATTGTGGCATTGTGTTAACGCACACCTGAATGCTCCAGACTCGGAGACTGCATTTATAGAGGTGCTCACACTTGCTGAGCATCGGTTAATCAGTTGCGTTTGATTACCAGATTTCACTTTTATATATGACTTTTGTTTACCCAGGCCCTGTGTCTTTGAGCCGTCACATGATTTGTGTCAACGGGCATTTTAGTGTCAGTCGAGATTATTTCAGAAAATGTGATAAAATGCTCATCTTGACATCATGGTCTTTAAAGCATACAATTATCTACTTCCATATCTGTACCTCACACCAGATGTTTGTATGTGACATAACAGTAAACAGATTTAATTGTTTGATCCTTTTCTCAGTCAGATTCCTCTCTAGCTCTCAATTCACTCAGTCTGGGCTGTCTTTGCAGAATTTTGCCTTACTTCTCTCCTCTTTTCTTCCATATGTCTTTGTCTTTTTAGGTAATCCAGTTTGCACTGAGAGACTACATCCAGTACTGGTACTACACTTTAAGCGAAGATGAGTCCTTCTTATCAGAGATCAGGCAGACGCTGCAGAATGCCCTTGTCCAGTTCTCCACACGGTACAAGACACACATTCAAACACATTTTCTGTCTTATATATTTTAAACATATCAAACAATTTATACTGTGTGTGTGTGCGTGTGTGTGTGTGCGTGTGTGTGTGAAAAGGTCCAAAGAGGTGGACTGGCAGCCTTACTTTACCACTCGCCTGGTGGACGACTTTGCTACCCATTTACGTGTTTTCAGAAAAGCCCAGGATCGCCATGGTGACAGAGAAGACAAGCAAAGTACGCACATCACATTCACTTTATTTCTCACTCCCTGCGGTTATTAATATGTTTGCTGTGTTTCCAGATCTGATTCAGCTTCTCTTTAATACTGATTGTGATCATCTATAACAATACAATAATTTGGTGCCTAATCAAAGCTTTGTGATCTTTTGAAAAGATTTGATGGTGATTGCACTGCAGATAAATTTTTTTCTGTAATGTTTTTGATGAAGCCAGGGTGATAATTTCTAAGGATAATGCAGATTGTGACTGAATAGTGATTTCTGAACAGGGGACATAACAGAAGAGCTGGTGGAGTCTTTCTTTGAGGCTGAGATGGAAATGGAAAGGAAGATTTGTCGAGATGTTGTGTGCACTTCACGCAAAGATGAAGAAGGTAAAGACACTTCCATTTTTGGCCTTACATTTCACAGTTATGAAGAACTTCTTGTTGTAAATAGTAACCCTGAACTTGTACTCTGCGTGTCTGTCAGGGTTTCTTCGGGACTTGTGTGAGTTACTTCTGTACTTGTTACTACCTCCTGGAGATTTCCACAACAAGAATATGAGATACTTCCTAAGGGTGAGTGCAGGAACAAATTGGTCTGAGATGCAAATACGAAAAAGAAAAATCCATATATGCTCTTACAGTATGCCATAAAACCTGTATTGTGTAGTCATCATGAAGAAGCCACAGGTCAAATGCTGCCACTCTGGCTGCCAGCCACCCATGATATCCCCCTGCATGCACATTCTGGCTGTGTAGTGACATGTTTGTAGTGTAAATTAGAGTGAGTGTGCCTGGAAATACACTGTTATGTTTCTTAGGAGGTGCTGGCGCGTGGTGTCCTGCTTCCACTGATCAACCAGCTGAGTGACCCAGACTACATCAACCAGTTTGTGATATGGATGGTGAGATTTAACACCCCTCCAAACTATCTGAAACAATCCAAGAACCCATTTAATTTAAGGGTTGGGATAAAAATATAATTTGGTGCTGGTATGTGTAGCTGTATGTCCTTTTTTTTGTCTAGATTCGGGATAGCAGCTGTAACTATGAAGCTTTCATGAACATCCTCAAGTTAACAGACAAGCCAGCTGAGCTGGAAGCCGTTAAAGACAAGGTGCTGGAGGAGCTGCAGTATCTACGCTCCCTGGATACTGCTGGAGATGGTGGGCACTCACTTTTTTTCCATTTACATTAGACACGCACGGAAAACTGATTTGTCATTCTGTACCTAGATAAAGTTTATGGAAATCAGCACACTGCTTACCTCTCCTATCCTGATCGCTTTTTGTTTCTCTGTCCTTTAGACATTAATGTGATCAAGAACCAGATCAACAGTCTTCTGTTTGTGAAGAAGGTGTGTGAGACCAGGATCCAGAGACTGCAGTCTGGCAAGGTGAGAAACTGCAGGGAAGCTTTAAAGTGCTTATATTAGAGGACCCAGTTTAAACATGCATCGTGCAGCCTTGTCTGCACAGCTATCAGCTGGTTTTGCTCAAAGTCAGCATTAGTTATGTTAATGCTTTTCTCTCTGTACCATTCTTTGTTTATTCGGTTTCTGTGTTGTGTAGGAGGTTGATGCCTTGAAGTTGGCAGCCAACTTTGGAAAGCTTTGTGTCATTCCGCTGGATCACATTCTTGTCCACAACATAGCCCTGCAGTTTTTTATGGGTAAATACATCAACACCTCACACAGATGCCAAACCTCACTGTAGTTATAATCTCAAACCTTTCTGTTAATTATCTTTTTAATCCCTAAGTTATTCTACTTCTCTTGAATGTATGACTCCAACCTGTCTCTTTAGACATACTCATTTGCATGACAGACTTCTAAAGGTTGTTTGTTTTATAGATTAGATTATAAGAGTTTATACATGTGTGTGCAAATTAGGAGTCAAAGCCAAGTTGTGTCAGCTCAGCTGTGGAAAACATTCAGCAGCCTAAACATAATAACTAAACCAGGCATGCTAGTATTTATGCTGCCTAAAATGTTTTGTTTTTTTGTTTGTGACGCATCACTGGAAAATTAGCCAAAGACCCAGACCGAGAATCCCGACTGTGCACAAAAACAGCCAAGCAGTGATGTAATCAAGAACAGCTGGACTTTTCAACATTTCCAATGTTTGTTATCTTAACTTCACTGTCTGCAAAATTCACCACTTTCTGATGCATAAGCTGCAAATAAACAACGCACCATTTTGCCACAATTTTCAACCCGGCTATGAGAGGAAAACCCCATTCAGTGCAGCTACACATGCCTGGGGGTGCGACTTAGCCAGTCAGCCAGCAAAATTTCCTCTACATTGTTAATAAACCAAAATAATTAAAAGAATGGACACATTTTGACGTCTGCAAGTTAAAAATTCATAGAAAATAAAGAAATGTTTTTGCCTGTTAATCTAGAATTTTTGATCTTTTGCATGCTGTATGACATTTGTGCGTAGATCAACAAAACTCCAAAACTGTAAACAAGTAGAAGGCCAATATCATGACAGTGTAACAGTAAATGGATCTTTAGAAATGAGACTGCTGGAGACCACAGCCTGCCAAAAATACAGAGTCCAAAATTCACTGGCCCTGTAAGTATGCCATAGCATCATATGATTTAGGTAACCAAGTGCTGTCTGTCGGTTGACCCAGACTTCATGCAGGCAGCGGGGGCCCAGGCCGAGCTGTTCTTCTGGCTTACAGTGGAGGGATACAGGGTGACAGCACAGCAGCAGCTGGAGGCCATGCAGGGCTGGCAGAAAGATGGCAAGAAGCAGCCTAGCGCCACCAAGGGGCTTCTGAAAGCAGCTGCACTGGGCGTCTATGAGCAGTACCTCTCTGAAAAGGTAGCTGAAAAAGTGATACATGCACAGCCTCATCAAATATTTTAAGCCACACTCATTTCAGCTATATTTTACACAGTGTCTCAACTTTTCTTTGGAAACAGGGTAATTTCTTTATAGGTAAATTTAAAGTACAGCTCTCTTGCATCTGTGTGGTCTAGTTAAATACTTGTCTCTGTCTGCTCCAACAGGCATCCCCCAGGGTGCACGTGGACGAGGCATCACTAACAAGACTTGGGGAGAAGCTACTGAAAGACGATCCCACACCAGAAATATTTGATGAAATCCAGAGAAAGGTACCCCACCCCTTTTTTTTCTTCTGTATTATTTTGTATTTATTTCCCCAGTCTGCTAACAAATATTATTGCTTGTCCTTTACAACAGGTGTATGACATGATGCTACGTGATGAGCGCTATTACCCATCCTTCAAGCAGAGCCCTCTTTATGTCCGCATGTTAGCAGAGCTGGACATGTTGAAAGAGCCAAGCTACCGAGGGTCTGATGATGGCGATGGAGAGTCCTTCAATGGTTCTCCAACAGGGAGCATAAACCTAGTGAGTTTTTTTTTTTTTTCCCCACTTAATATTGGTTTTTTGTTTATGGGTTATTGTCTATGCTGTTGTTATTATTACTAGTTTATGATGACTTGTTTCCTGTGATTTCAGTCTTTGGATGACTTGCCCAATTCCTGCCATGATGAATCTATGCACCTTCTTGCCTTCATCTCTGACACAGGTATGCTCACCGAGTTTTCAGTAGGTTGGTTTTTGTTTTGGGGAATTGCTGACACAAAGGGTAATAAATGCACAAGGTTATGTGTTTTCTTTTGATTTGATTTGGTATTCTTGTAACATTTTGAATGTTGAATGATATGCGTGTGAGACTTTCTTTTGGATATTGGGTATCTGTTCTCTGTTTTTAGTCCTCCCCTGCATGTTTTCTTAAAGCATACCTCTAAGCTCTATTCATCTGCATGTGTCTGCTGTCACATCACACTGTTCCAGTATTCTTTATTTCTGTCACTCCATTACCTTCACTATTTTTCTGTTCTTCCTTTTTCCTTCCTTGTCCCTCCCTTATCTTTCCTGCCATTCTGTTACACTTTCCTCCCTTTTATTTATCCAATTTATACACTTTTTCCTCCCTTTTATCCCATTCATATACACTTTGCTCCCTTTTTTTCCCCCTCTGCTTGTTCTTTCACGCCCCCATAATTACACATGCAACACTTTCCTTTCGTCCTCTCCTTCTTTCTACTGCTTTTATCAACCCATTCCCCATTTTCCAATTTCCTTTTGGATGTATTACCGGATCAAGTAGCTGATGCTTGTCTCCCCGGCTTCTGGGGTGCTGCAGGGGTGTGCAATGACCACGGTAAGACCTACGCACTGTATGCCATCACTGTGGTTAGACGCAACCAAGATGGCAGTGAGGAATCCTGGAAGACCTACCGCCGCTACTCAGACTTCCATGACTTCCACATGAGAATCACTGAACAGGTGTGTGTGTGTGTGTGTGTGTGTGTGTGTGTGTCTTTCAGTGGGGTGGGGGTGGGATGGGGTGAGGGATCTCATTTTATTACAGTAGTTTTACATGATTTACAGTTAAAAATTACATATTTTTCATCATCTACTGACTCTTTGAGCAACTCCTCATTTCACTTTAAGCCTGCTTTCATGTGATTGGCTGCTCCTCGCCTGCAAACAGAAGTATTGCCTCTTCCGCAGTCAGAGCTGAGGCCCAAGGTGACCGCATAGCCAAATTGAAGGCTCAAGAGAATTGGGGAAAATAAGTGTTGGAAACAAAGTGTTTAGAGCAGTCTGAAGCCTGAGGTTTTGGCTTATAGGAATTACCTGTACATTATTTACAACTTTGGCTTAGCATTCAGCATTGTTACAGTAAATTTATACAGGATATAAAAAAAGGAAAAGCATAGTAGTTCCTCTTTAAATCCTTTAGCTGATAATAAGTCAGAAACCGCATTTAAACATGCAGCATCAGCTGCAGTTTTCTTCTTCTGAATCTTTTATATGTTCTGCTTTAGTTTGAGAACCTGGCATCAATCCTCAAACTGCCAGGGAAGAAAACTTTCAATAACATGGACAGAGACTTCTTGGAGAAGAGAAAAAAAGACCTCAATGCTTACCTACAGGTAATGCTATTATGTGATAGTTTGCATATGCTATTCTTTTTTTATTGTCATACATTGTTATCTCCCTTCTATAAATACATTTTTGTGTGTGTTTGTTACAGTTGCTGCTGAACCCAGAGATGGTGAAGGCCTGCCCAACTCTGATCCCCTATGTGTATGACTTCCTAGAGAACAAGGCCTACAGCAAGGGCAAAGGAGAGTTTGCACGGAAGGTATTTGTTTTTCTGAAATATGAATACCTGTCAGTGTTGTGCAGTGTTTTTCTTTTTAAATTACTACATATAGTAGATAATTGGGATTTTTACTATGCTGTAAAAATGATTACTTACAGTAATTAAAAGTATGATTAGCAGTATTGTTATAACTTAGCTGAGATTTTGTCTATAAAGTTAATTTTCTGCTCTTGTTTTATTCCCCCCATCAGATAGACACATTTGTGAATCCTCTACGGAGCTCCATGAGAAATGTATCCAATGCGGTTAAAGCCCTCCCAGACAGTTTGGCAGAGGGAGTGACCAAGGTCTCTGACAACATGGGTCGCATGTCAGAAAAACTGGGTCAGGACATCAAACAGTCCATACTGAAGGTAGAACCGTTCAGTACTGCAAGTATTTTGAATAAGTGTCATGAAGCACAAGCTTTGCTTGATCCCCCAGTGTTTGTTAATCTAACCTCTGATTTTTCTCTTTATTCCCAGGTGCCTCCACTCCTCCCCAAGTCTGACATCGACCCTGAACACTGTCGAGTCTCTGCACAGCTCGATGACAATGTGAGCAAAGTCCTTCTAAAGTTCTCTTGAAATGCCTCTGAGCACAAACTTCCGGATATCAATGAGGTCTGATTAGAAACTGCTTAAAAAATTGCTAAATTTCCACTAAAAAAGGTCTTATAAAGCTTTTCTTTAAGGTGTTATACTTTGCCACCATCTTTGCTTTTAGGAACTAGAAAGGCACGGAGTAGAGTACATGCCTTGCCCACCCCAAATTTTTCTATGTGCCAATGCTACGCTGCAATAGATACCACCCGAAGTTGTCATATTACATCAGGTTGAGCTATATTTGTCGTTTTAGTGTTAGTTGCATGTCACTGACTTTATTTCTTACCCTACAGGAGTTAATTATTTTTTGACCCAGTCATTTTCAGCATTCTGGATCATTAGATCTGGAATCGTCCTTCGATCGTTTGCAAGGTGTTTCATTTCATTTCAAGGTGTTTTAAATAAAATGGTTTCCAGGTGGATGACAATATTCCACTGCGGGTAATGCTGCTGCTGATGGATGAGGTGTTTGATCTTAAGGAGAAAAACCAGTGGCTGCGCCGGAACATTAAGAACCTTCTGCAGCAGCTCATCAGGGCCACATATGGAGACACAATCAACAGGTCAGAGCCACATCAAATCCTCAGAAAAGACTGAAATACAGTTCAGACTGGGTGAATGTTGGCACAAAGACTAGTTAGAAACATTTAATGTTTGCGTCTTTCTGTAGGAAAATAGTGGACCATGTGGACTACCTGACGTCGCCAGAGCAGGTGGCAGATTATGTTAAGAAGTTCAGGTAAGACATTGCCTTTTTATTTCGAGGATCTCTGATTAGTCAGAGGAGTATTGTATAACTTTTAGTGTCTCCGCCTTTGAACAGGGATTCTTACTGGCCCAATGGTATTCTAGCTGAGACCCCGCCCCGCCGGGACAAGAGCATCCGCATGAGGACACGAGTAGCTGCCAAAACCAGCCTGCTGGGAATCATGCCAGGTGAAAACACACACACACACACCTACACATTTTATATTGCTGGCACCTAGCCAGCAATAGAGATGGCCTCATCTGCTTATTATCTTTGAAGCCCTCATACTTAAGATAAACAGCACTTCTCATTTGTTTTAAATGCCTCCTTTGTTCCATTTATTCATATATCATACTTGTATTTTAGCTCGTCCCACTGAATATGAATGGGAAAAGTTGTGAGGAGAGAGGAGTCAGTGGCGTCTTTCTGGATGACCACAGTCATACTGGCAACGTCCGTCAAGAGCTTTCGAATAAATGGGTTTCTCAGGAATCCATTGCTCTTCTGTATACTGCCAGAAAACCTCCTCACTCCTCCAAACTATGTTGGGCAATTTGATATATTTTATATGTGAGGAAAAGATTGAAGTACACCCCAGTGGTATTCTAGTTGAGGAGAGTGAGAATCTGGAATAAGTCAGTGAGAAGCATCCAGATTCACCTCTCTGTGCTTTGTCCAATCTGCTTTGAAGAAATGACTAGCATATGCTCATTGCCCCCTCTTGTGTCCAATGGAGATATAAATGCCCACTGTAAATGCTGTTTAACCATCTGCTGTCCAGGTCTAGGGTGCAGTGAGACAATTATGACTTGATGCACTAGAATGAGGCAGAGAAAGCACATTAGAAAACTGAAAGGTTCAAGAGAAACTAGAAGATTTGCTTCTTACACACTTCTGATTGATGTTTGCCAACTCTGATAAAGCACACTTGCTTTCTATTGGAATCATCTGTCTCCCATGCACTGAACGCAACAGTCCTAAAATAGGCTAAGAAAAATGTGTTATCCTCTTGCGCAAAATAAGTGGGAGGATATTGCAGTCATACCACCCGTCTATCTGTCCATCTGACTTTTATCCTGTGCCTTTGCTTTGTTTTTGCTACCAAACTAAAAATTTCAAGGATTATTATTGCAAACTGAAGGGCAAGCTGAATGATTTGCACTGCTGTAAACTCAGGACAAATTCAAGTCAGTTGTATTCTATTTATATAGCACCAAAGCACAACCACTGTCACCTCAAGGAAAGAAGAGAGCAGAGGGAGATAAAACTAAACCCTATTTTTTCCCCACCTCCTTAATGTTGTGCACACTGCTGATATCTACCCTTTCCCTCCCTCTCTCCCTCAGACGAGCTGAAGCACATCATCGGAGCCGATACCACAAGAAAAGGCATCCTCCGCGTGTTTGACATGTTTCAGTACCAACCCATGAACCGTCGGTTAGTCTACGTTTTCCTGGAGGGCTTCTTGGAGACCATGTTCCCTCAGTACAAATTCCCAGAGCTCTTTGTCAAGCTACACTCCCGCTCGCCACGCATCCACAGATACAACCAGAAACTGAAATCCACCTCCCTCAAGAGGTGACATGAGAGGAGAGAGGCAACAGGACAAGGGCCAACTAGACACAAAGAGATTTGAGAGCTGAGGGTGTGAGTGGTGGGTGGTGGGTGGGGGGGTTTGGGGGGGCTTGATGTGAACAGTGAGGTGTGTGCATTTGTGTGTGAGACTCCTGTCCTTCCTCTTCCCTCACACACTCCTGAAGGTGAAAACACTCCAATTATCTGGCTGATTTGTTTCTGTCTTGACAGAAATAAGGACAAGTTACACTCATACACACATGCGCAAACACAAATCTCATAATTTGCACCAAGACTGAACTTGGCTGTATTTTCTTTTAGTTCCTATATATTTCCCTTCTCCATTTGGGACTTTTTAGTTGTGTTGAGCTTTACTCTGGGCCAGCCAACGCTGCTTTTTCATGGTCCAGAGAGCAGACCACAAATACTGTATTGTTTTTAAACTGCAGGACCTACATAACAGACCCACACCTTGCCTTACCTTCCTGCTTCTGTCTTTCAGCCAGCACAGTCTTCTTACACATCAGTGAACGTTCCACACAGCTGTCATCAAACTCTCCCTCATGCTGTAGACATTTGAGCTGCAGAATCGCTTGCAAACTGTTTTCACAGCAACCAAAAATGTCGATAGCACTGGGTTTAAGAGGCGCTGTTTTTTTAATATGTGACTGAGCAAATATGGGTTGAAAGGGGTTTTATTTTGTTTTCTCTAGCCTCAGTGCTTGACCCCCCCCCCCAAAAAAAAAGTGTTACATCAATGCTAGCACCCTTAAACATCAAAGTAAAGAACAGCTTCCATCTCTTTTAATGCTACTGTCATAACCTGTGCCGACCAAAGCTCATGCTGTTCACACGTGTGTACTGTTCTGATATTGGGATACTCTAAACTTTACTGTGTTTCTTATCACGTGAAGAAAGAGAATGCAACGTTGACCTTTAATGACCTGTAAGGGGAGGCTGTGACAACACGCTGAGGTGTGTTATCGTGGGAGGGGCCTGACTACTCAAGAATGTACTCTCTGGTCTGTTCTGTATTTGGCTCATGCAGAACTGTGTGTGAATGGGGGTGTGTGTGTGTGTGTGTGTGTGTGTGTGTGGTTTAGCACGAAGATGCAACCCTCTTCTGTCAGAGTGTGTTAGGGAACCAGCCTTAAATCTATATACAGTATACACTGACCAAGAGATGCACGCTAGAGGTAGCTCGCCTTCATGCGACTGAACATAATAAGGAAATCGAGAGAGGTATGGAGATGCATCCCTAATCACCTTTGTTCAGAGGATAACGTCTTGGATTTGGTGCAATATTTTTGTTTTCTTTAATGCATGTGCATTTTTGAATCATTGTATACTGAAAATTGTTTTAATAGCAGAAAACATGAAAGCTTTCCTGGAAATGTCTTCTTACCCCAACAACTTAACATTCCGTTGTTGTAAAAGTACAATGTTTATTTTACAGACTTGTTTTATAAGTCTGACTTTTTTTTGTTTTTGGTGTGCAGGGGCTTCTTTTCCCACTTATCCCCAGCTCACCCTTGCAGAAATAATCAGAGATGATTATTAGTAGGGGGATTTTCCCGTCACAGCCCAGTGACACTTAGTTCAGAGACGGCCTTGAACAACTGCTTCTTTTCTGTTATGCATTTAAGCCTGTTAAGTGTGAAGATATGTATGTTGTTATGAACTGACTGCTGAAAAGACCCCACCCACCCACTCTGGCCCCGCCCATAAAAATGGGTCAAACAGGTTCACAGAAGAGCTGTGTCCTGTGACCACTAGAATCACTGCTAATAAGCACTTACTGTAGCAAGTGTGGGAGTCCCGCTCCCATTGACTGAACAGCGCCCCATTCTGCTGCAGTCATTGGACGGAACCTTCGTCTGCTGTGATTTGCTTGCACTGAGCAGCCCCGGTGGACTCTTGATTGGCTGAGTCGGACGACGTGGACTGGACTGGGGCCTCTCTTATTGGGAGGTGAATAACGTGTCCCTTATGATGGCGAAGGAGATATCACCTTTAACTTTCTGCACACCTCTCCATACAGGAAGGCTTGTCTTTTTTTAACCCCAGTATATATGAATATGATAATGAAAATTAAATTGTGCATATCTGTGTACAGTATGTGTTAATAGTGTGCCTAAATGTACTGTCAACTCTATTTTCATATTTTTCTTTAACCTAAAAGAAAAAAAAATCAGAATGTCATGATCATTTTATGCGACTGAAAATGACTTTAGGGTGGGTTTTTTGTTTTGTTTTGTTTTGGCATCATGCTTATCAAACTTTTCCTTGTGAGCAGTTGTGCTCAGAACAGTATAACACTAATAAAAGGTAACAGACTAACTGACTTACAGTGTGCATGGTGTCTGAAGTTTTTGCAGCATTTTTTTTTTTTTTCATAATGACTCAGTAACATACCACACCCATTAAACCTAATTATATGCTGCTGAGGTTGCTCTAACAGCTTAGGGAAGATCAGCCACACGAGTCTTTGGTACACGGGAAATTGGAAAGTGAAGAGCTGCTATAGCATCCAAAGTTCTTGGATAATAGGACACTGTCTCAAGTTTTGCCTTTTTATCAGTAAACCAGACTGCTTCCAAGTGCAGAAAACAAAAGTGACCTATGACTACCCTTTTAAAAACTAAAGTAGTAATCACTCAATTTGTGCAGAGCCATTCTGACTCCATTACACCACTCTTCATACTGAGTACTACTTGAGCCCTGCACAACATGATGTTTAGGGGGGACATTGGGACTGACTTTAAAACTGCTTATTTGCCCTGTTTTTACGGCAGCTGGTTCAATGTGTATTTACAAGGCCAGGGCATGTTTTAAAATGACAACTGGTTCTCAAACATTTTAGCTTTTTAAAATAAAGCTTTAATTTATTAGTGTCCTATTCCACCAAGATGAGCCGGCTCACAGGGGTGGTTGATATATATATAAAAATTGGACCACAATTACTTAAGTTATACCTATGAGCCCGTTTTAATATCTACACATTTAAGAAGTTACAGATTAGCTCCAGAAAACAATTGTTTGGGGGAGGCTTGTTAGGTCCATGGGCAAGAACATGAGAGATTTGCATTTAATTATTCTTCTGTTTGTGCAGGTGGCATCACAGGGATTATTTACCAAATTAGCCCCTGTTTCACTGCGATTTTGACATTCAAAAGGCACTGGTAAGCACAGGGCTCTGGTATGTGTGTGGTGTGTATGCTGGCTCATTTGATCATTTACCACAGGGGTCTTAAACTCCAGGCCTCGAGTGCCAGTGTCCTGCAGGTTTTAGATGTGTCCCTGATCCAACACACCTGAATCACCTCCTCAGTATGCAGTCAAGTTCTCCAGAGTAGTGATGAGAAAATGAAGCTTTTGTGAAGCACTGAACCACTTGAACAATTGTTTCGGAAATAGGTTCATTACTCGAAGCCTTAATTATAGCGCCCTCTCCTGGAAAAGTGCAATGTTTTCAATTACACACCTGCATGCACGCGCTCACACACCTCAATGATCTGAAGCATCTTTGCACTGTTTGAGGCGCACACGTTATGCCCACATATTGTGATATGGGTCATTCTCTGAATTCGGTGCACTTTGGGTTCTCAGGTTACTGAAAAATAAACCTAAAAAAATAGTGTTTCTGAACATTGCAACTACTAAAGAACTATTTGAACCTCTGAGAAAAGATGTTTTTCAGGTTCTATTTACAAATAAAGATGGATGAATGTGCGTGTTGT
>JASGAU010341052.1:0-37137 GCA_030220045.1 Australoheros facetus
CTACAGTGCTGAAAACAAACCTGGGGTTGTTCTTATTTTCTTCAATTAATGATGAGTAGTAAGATGTCCTAGCTTTACGGAGGGCTTTTTTATAGAGCAAGGGCTCATTTACAATTTAAGAGAAGCCAACTGAATCTAATAGTACAACCCCAATTCCAATGAAGTTGGGATTCTGTGTAAAACAATTAAAACCAGAATATGATGATTTGCAAATACTTTTTAACCTATGTTCAATTGAATACACTAGAAAGACAAGATATTTAATGGATAACTTCCTTTTTTTGTTGTTGCAAATATTCACTCATTTTTTAATTTGAGGCCTGCTCAGCTCTTCACAAGCAAGGATGGTGCGAGGTTCACCACTTTGTGAACATCTGCTTGAGCAAATCTTCCAACAGTGTAAGAAAAATATTTCTCAACATACAATCTCAAGGAATTTAGGGATTTCATCATCGACAGTCCATAATAGCATCAAGAGATCCAGAGAATCTGGAGAAATCTCTGCAAGTAAACGGCAAGGTCGAAAACCAACGTTGAATGCCCGTGACCTTCGACCCCTCAGGTGGCATTGCATCAAAACCCGGCATCATTCTGTAATGGATATTGCCACATGGGCTCAGGAGAACTTCAGAAAACCACTGTCAGTGAACACAGTTCGTCGCTCCTTCCACAAGTGCAAGTTAAAACTCTAGCATGCAAAGCAAAGTCGTACATCAAGTGCAGAAGGGAAAGAATTCCACCTAAAAAGCTTCAACAGTTAGTGTCCTCAGTTCCCACTTATTGAGTGCTGTTTAAAGGAAAGGAACGTGTTGCAGGCCTCAAATTCAAAATGAGTGAATATTTGCAAGAAAACAATAAAGTTTATCTGTTTGAACATTAAATATCTTCTCTTCAGATAAAAAGTCTGAGAAATCAGACAGAAACTTCAGCATGTAAAGTGTGGTGCTGTTTGAAAATGACCTGGTCTGTTGTGACACTTCTGTCCCAGAATCAGCGACCAGCAGGGAGAAACAGCAGTTTTTGGGGTTTGCTTCCTTCGTGTCTGGACTGGGGCCGCATCCCTTCATCCCCGCACTGCTCGGCGTGATTTCATCGCAGTCGCCTTTAGTCATGGTGGTGGAAGAGCTGCAGCACAGGGACCTGCTGGGGTTCCTGTGGAGATGTAGACAGGTAGAGCCATAACCTATTAGTTCTGATGATACATTCATCATACTCAGATGAATCGAAGTTTCGGTTAATACAGTGAAAATGCTGTGAAGTATAAAATAACAAATAAATAGTATTTATCTCCAAAAATCTAATTTGGCTCCTGTAAGTCTATTTAATGGTGTCTACAGTTTAAAACTGCCAGATGAACTAAGTTCAACAAGTGAGCAGTGGTTACAGAAACTCAGGTTAATGGTAAAAGTAAATCACAGCGTTTGGCTGTAAAACTCTCTGAGCTTAAACACCATCCACACATATTATTTAACGGGACGATAATATGTTCATCAGGTTTATATGCAGCTGGATAATTATTAGCTTGTGATTGAGGTCATTACCGCTGTCTGCCTCTGGGGGCCAGTGTAGTGCAGTGTAGGCTGCTGGCTGTGACAGTTACACTGTTCCTGCTTTAGCTATTGAAATGTTCATGAACATTCACAGAGATATGCTAGGAAAGATGCTAGGGCTGCCTGACTGCTGACTGATTTACTCAGTAAAATGAATCAAATGTTGGCTCATTTGTGTCTCTCTTCTTTCTGCAGGATAACTCGAGCTCTTCCTGTGACATGACGGAGAAGCGGATCTTCACCATGGCGGCACAGGTGGCCTCTGCTCTGGTTGGTTAATCAGCTGTCAGCCTGCCTGCCTTTCCAGAAATCTGCTTCAGTATCTTTGAGGGAATTATTTGGGAATAAATCTCCCTGCTTATGTGCATAACTTTCTAAAAAAAAAAAAAAAAAAAAAAATCATGTTAGTGTTGCTCTCTGTGGGTTCAGCAAAATATAAATAAGCATAAATCTGATCTAATTCCTTAGAGCTCCTGCCATCAACAACAAGAAAACACGAATGTTTTAGAAATCTGTTAAAAACTTGTTTAAAACTGAATTCATATTTTTGTACCCACGGCCACTCTGGAGATTAATCAACCGCTAAAGTTCAGGAATGCAAGTCATTAATTCTAATTTAATTTAATCAAAACATTTAAATGAGCTTATTTATTTTTATAATGAACTATTTTTCCTGCTTGTTTTGTAAAACAGTAACAGGTAACAATACTTTTGCTGATTAATGAGCTTGTGCATACGGATGGACTGATCTTCACACCAGCAGCAGCAGCAGTGGCAGAAACTGCTCTAATCCTGTTTTAAGCTGTCTGTCGATGTGAAGTCTGGCTCATCAAAAGCCTTCACGCTCTGCATCCCTGTCTCTGTCTGAACATCGTCTAGGACTACCTACACAGTCAGAACTGCATCCATGGCAATGTGGGAGCTCGCAGCGTTCTGATTGGTGGAGACCTGACAGCTAAGCTGTGGGGGTTCGGTCCGGCCTACCGCAGGAGAACGCGGGCCGGGTTACCAGGAGAAGTGGAGGCTGCGGAGATGAAGAAATGGCAGGCCCCTGAAGTGCTGGCCATGAGACCCGTGACTAAGAGCAGCGATGTGTGAGTGTCCTCTGTGAGAATAAACTATGTCACGGGACAGCTGCTAAAGACGAGGCTCGATTGGTGTCCCAGTTCATCCGTGGATGCTGGAAACATTTCAGTGATTACACTCGATGAGAAAGTGGGAGCAAGAGCACAGCAAACCTCAATGCTGAGGCTCAGACGCTTCAAGCTTCGATCTGGTGTTTATGAACACACAGATGTGGAGTGCAGTGCTTTCACCTCACAGCTAAATATTTCATGGTTCAATATGACAGCAACAAACACCTTTCTTTTTAAACAGATGGTCGTTCGGCATCCTCATCTATGAAATGGTCACCTTAGGTGAGTTTGCTGCCCACAAACCTCCCACAAGTTCTTTCTTTGTAAAAATAAGTGCGAGGGAATGGTGATGACGTTTCACTGGCATATAAGGCATTACTGTTGTACTTTTTAAAGCAGGTTCTTAAAGTAACAGGGCTTCAGTGATATACTCTGATGCTTTCAGGTGACCCACCGTTCCCTCAGCTCATGGCGACTGAACTCCTGCAGCATCTCCAAAGAGGAAATCACCTCAGACAGCCACCCACCTGCCCCAACTCACTGTGAGACCCACAGCAGAAACCAGCCTTTCTAAAGCACATTTAAACCTCCTTCAGTGATGTTATGCAGTATCTTACACAGTGATGTCAGTGCTGAGCTCAGCGTGGATTTATTCTGATCTTTGGACGTTTTAGCCATGTATGCTCTACATGTAATCAGAGATCTCCTTTTAGCTGTCTGTGCGAACAGTCACTGTATTGATTTTACTATTTCATTCATTACTTTCACCCAGTTCATTAACATATCAAACTTCTTTGCTTTTGTCATACATTTTTCCTACATCTCATTTTCTTTACTCGGCTTTTCCTTCCAGTGTGTGTGTGTGTGTGTGTGTGTGTCGCTGCTGTGTTTCAGTTGTCGTCTGGTTTTGTGCTCTGGTCTGCAGGTACTCCGTTATCAGGTCGTGCTGCCACTTCAACACCAAGAACCGGCTCTCCACGGCGGAGCTGCTCAGGACGCTGCGCGCGGGAGAAAAATCAGCCAATGGGAGGACAGTTATCAGAGTGACTGAACCGTTCATCTTCGAGAAATACCTGAGGGAGGCGGGATACGGAGAGGCGTACAACTACGCTGTCTTCTGATTGGCTGGATCAGTGAGGAGCGCTTTCCTGAAGTTCTGGTGCAAGATTGAAGGAACTCGAGCAGAAATGTGCACGTTGTAACATTTTTTGTTCAGTTGTACCGTAGGAAAACCTACAGAGCATCTTATGGCACAATCACTTTATATTTTTAAAGAATTATATATTCATTGTACAAATGTATTTACTCTGTCAATCAACATTACTGTCAAGAGCTATTTTCAAAGAAACGTGTCGTGTTTTTTCATTTCATATCTGAGGCCTCGGCTCCTCTTCTGAAGAAGAAACCTCAAAGCTTTTTGCAGCAGGTCAGGGTTTGGATGCTGAAGGGTGCCAGAAACTCAGCACAGTACTGCCATTGGTGTAGGACAGGGGTCGGCAACCCGTAATCCGGAAAGAGCCATTTAAACCCGGTTTACACGGAATACTACCGGAAGCCGGTAGCGGCTACCGCGAGTGACACATATATTGAGAAACTAAAATAAATAAATAAAATGATTTTATTTTACTATTTCAAGATCACACTAATGTTCCAATTTATAACTACAACAACAACCGAACTGAGAAAAATAAAATGCACTTCAACGGGATACTTATAATTTACTTCCGCGAGCCGCACATTAAGCCTGGATGAGCCGCAGGTTGCCGACCCCTGGTGTAGGATAACGGGCATGTGTGGTTTCAAGTCACATCACCTGAACGGACAGGTGACGCGAAAACCACCAAAACAAAACACGAATGCCCCAGTGTGCAGGTGTGATCACCCATCTAGAAACTGGCATCAGGGGGAAGTGTGCTTTGAGAGGCGTGCCAACAGCAGCAGCCAGTTTGTGTGGAGTCGGTGAGGTGCTCTGTGGATACACACAGGCTAAAATATCACAACACTCCAAGGCACACGCTTTTCAAATTAAATTTAATATGGCTTCATTCTCATGGCAATATTACATTTAGCCTAACAGGCTTCCTCAGGAAGGCTTTCTTAGGTTAAACGCAGCCATGCCGTGAGAATCAAAGCATTGTTAAGTTTATTTGAAAAGAGCGTGCCTTGGAGTGTTCTGATACTGCAAATGACGTCAGAGCACCCGAGACGTTTTGGTGAACGTTTCCAGCTCATCCAGCCAAAGGACCAATGAGCCGCGGCTGCTCCTCTGGTCAGAATTTAAACCAGCTCAAACATGATGGCACCTCTGGAATCACGTGACAGCACGGTGGCTACATCCAATTTTCAGACACAGTCCATAACTTCAAGATTTTTGATCTTATCTGGAACGCCCAAACATTAAGGGATTATGGATTGATTATGGATGATCTGTTCTCACTGGTTATGTTTGGAACATAGTGAAATCCTTACACAATCTATGTGACAACAAAAACACAAGCATCACAGCTTTAAAACACTTCCGTGATTATTTATTTGCATGATAGTATTGATTAACCTCTTGTCAAAACCAGCCCCTCCAGATTTTGCAGATTATTGCGAGCAAACATTTGATTACACGTGGCTTCCTCCCACCAATCTGAAAAGAACATTTCTGCAGAACCCACCGTTCTTCTGGGAGAAAAGTGCTACTTTCTGGGAGCGTGAACACTACATGAACACCGGTCAGACGCTGCACGGGTCAGCACAGGTCAGACCGTCCTCAGGTTCGAGTCCTTTTTTTTGGTGTTTACAGTATGCAGAAGGACCTGCTGATGTAAAGACTCAAACATCCTGGGAGAATGAAATATAAACACATCTATCAAAGATTAGCCTTTTTAGCCACAGTCACTAACAATAAAGCCAAAGACAGCCAGCTAGCTACAAAAGGTACATACTGTTGGTAGTTACACGCTATGTGACAAAGCTATGAGGAAGACAGTAAGGGTCCCTTGATCAAAGGTCGCTACTATTCAGTCACGCTTTTTGGGAAAGGCAACGCATTTCATTGCTTAAGTAAGAGTTGTAAAAAAGGAGGTGCTAATATAAAACAAGGAATGATATGAAAAGCAGTTAAAAAACAGACAATCCTCATCTAAACCTACTGTTGTAGAGAGAAAGGCCACGAGGTTCACAGACAGCATGAAGGACGTCTACAGCTTAAACAAGGCAGTCAGCAAACTAATGTGCATTTAAATAGAAAGGCAAACTTTACACTTATTACAGTTTGAAGGTTCACTCATTCACACAGTCATTCATTCAGGCATGACCCCCCCCCCCCCCCACATAGGTCCACATGTGGCCAGCAGCTTCTCCTTTGCAGACACTTCAAATTAACATCTTTTTGCTGCTCATTTTCATAATTCATCTCCTTGTAAGTGCACCAGATCAGGAGCAGCTGCTTGTACCATCTGAGTAATGCTGAAAACTGCCGACGGACGAAGAATCGCAGAGGCGACGACTTCTGAGAAAAAGCTTGAAAAGAGGGAACAGCGTTTCTTTCTACTGCTGATGTTCTCTATGTATAAAAAATAAGGTCAAAATGAGGAAATGTCCACATTTTCATCACTCCAAGTATGAAATCTCTTTGAACCTTTTGGGATTCGGGTTTCAGCCAGTACCCTGTACTCTCACAGTACCCTGTAGCTCAAAGAATACCCCCCTCCAAAATCAAAGTGCCACCATATAAGCGATGATGCCTGCTCCTCCCAGATACTTAGGAAGTGCTCAGCGGCCATTTGAATGAAATCCATGTTTCTGCAGGAATGCTAAACTAGGTAAGTTTAAGAAAAAGAACCTGGAATCTTTTTTCCAAAGTTCTTCCTTCCAAATCCCATCACAAAATAAAACGGCGTGTTTGCCAGAGTCACAGCCTCGGTCTACGATCAGAGGAGCCCTGTTCACGGAGAACCAGCACATACCGCAGCTTTAACAAGTCTGAGCAATTAAAATACATTCAAACCCTTCAGTTATAAGCATTTGGAGCAGAATTTGGGGAACGTGTACCTTCATCAAAATACACATTTGAAGGATTTTTACATCTTGTCCAACGGTGACCTTTGAGAGTCAGAAACAGGACCCTGCAGAGTCTTTGATTAGTTTGGAATATGAACTGTACTTCATACATTCACCTGCAGGACGCTCCATGTCTGACCTGGAGGTTGGTGGCGAATGCCCGGGGCCTTTTATAGAAAGAAAGAAAAAAAAAAACCCCCGGTTCAGTCTCTCAGGCTGTTGATGTGAGCGCAGATCTTGAGGGCAGGACCGAGCTTGATGTTCATGGTGGACATGAGATGCTCCTCCTTCAGCAGGAGCAGGGCCTGTCCGTCGATTTCCTGCGACAGGAACTGGGAGGCGAGCTCCTCGCACCCTGAGAGGAATAAAAGCAGAGGAGGAAAAAACAGAAATCAAACAGCAGCAGGCAAAGAGAGACCGTAATGAAACAGGGCGATCGACAGTGCTGCAGAGGGGCCAGCTAACGCAGGAGCAGTGCGTTCATTTCTGCTGCTTACTCTCCTCCACCTTCTTCACACTCTTCATGTCATGCCGCCGTTGCACATCTTTAACTCTGGTCTTCTCTCCCCCAAAGCTCGCGTTTTGTCCTCGACTCTCTGGGCTCGTCTTTTCTCTCCCACTCTGCAAACGGTTAAAGCAGACCTCTCAATCCTGTAACCCGGCGAGCGCGGCCCGATCCAAGACACGAGTCTTCGGTCATGATCTTGACCACCATTTCAGACATATATCAGTACTCATACCATCATGTGCCAGTATAAACTGTGATGGCCATAAACTGGCAGATTCTGCTGTGGGTCCCGTCCTGTTGAAGCGGAGTTCTTTCTTCCCACCATCGCAGAGTGTTTCTCACTGGGGATGGTCTAATCACTGGGCTTCTCCAGCTCACAAGGAGCCAGTTGAAGGGGTTCGGGCATCTGACTAGGATGCCTCCTGGGTGAGGTATTCCAGGCATGTCCCCTGGAGGAGGCCCCAGGCAGACACAGGACACGCTGGAGAAATGATATCGCTCGGTTGGCCTGGGAACACCTCGGGGTCCCCCAGACGAGCTGGCTGGGGAGAGGGAGGCCCAGGCTTCTCTGCTTCAGCTGCTGCCCCCGTGACCCGGCCCCGGATAAGCAAAAGAAAATGGTCGGTCGGTTGGACGGATGTACATCTGTAGCTTTAAAGCACCTGCTTTGATTTTGGGTCACTTATAGAAATGTAGCCCCCGGATTGATTAGCAGCTCTCAGACTCTGACTGGTTTCTTCTCTGCGACAGCAGCAGGTGGGGCTCACAGGTATTATCGTGTCCAGCTGCTCACTGACACAAAATAATGACTAAATGTAATTTTTCTGTTCAAATAACAGCAGCTAATCTAAACACGTGTGACTGCTACATTACCCAGCAGCCCTACATCTTTATGTGAATCAGTGCTGATGATTAGGTAAAAATCAGATCTTCTAACCTTGTAGTGATGAAATGAACTGAGACACTTCATCCACACTCCACTGGGAGGGGCTAGCCGGCAGGCAGGCGGGTGGTGAGCTCTCTGCTGGGAGTGGAGGAGGAGGCGGCTGGTGGCAGGATGCTGAGGAGGCCGGTGAGAGGGACATGGGGTCATCTTCATCCTCGTCTGCACTGGACTCTTCATCTGAATGGCTCGACTCTGAACGGCACTGCAAGCGGGAGAAAAAGAGGTGAGCGAGGCATAAAAAGAGTTCTGTGGTCAGCAGCAGGGCCCACCGGTGTCCTAGTCTGACTGCAAAAACATGATGGAACCCTGTGTGCATATCTTAGGGAACAGCGTTTCTTTGATCTGACCTGCAGATTAGAGCTGCAGGTCAGATGGTTACAGCTCCTAATGAAGGAGAGCAAACCTGGAGATAACGGAGCAGCCGGCCCACAGAGGAGATAAATACGCCAGTACAGGGAGCAAAGGCTCCTCTACCATGACTGGAAGTCAAAAATGCACATTCAGATCTATTTTTACTATGCTGTTACCGAAGTGTGTGCTGAGCGGTCTCCACATGCTGCTGCTGACTACCTTTGTTACAGTGCAGGAGAAATTTAAAAGGGGACTTTTTATTTACAGCTCTGTATATGCAGTTTGTTCTGTGCTCACAGCTGCGTGCCTGACAGCACCACAGTGGGGACACGTTCTCTGAAACACAGCATTTAGAGCAGGCAGAAGGCTGAGCTTTGACTAACATCAGTTATTTGTACATATTAGAAAGGTGAAAGGTCACCTCTCACAATGAGATCACGTGTGCGCTTCCAACTGTGTTGTTTCAACACATTTTTAGGAAGCTAATAAGACCCCTAAGCTGATAGGTGATCACTTTGACACTGCATCTGGACCTGTTAACCAGCACGCAACCAAAGACTGACTGCAGGTGGAAGCCAGAAAGGTTCCAGTGCCAAAAATCATCCTACAGATTAGAAGATGAGAGGTCAAGTGTAGGGACTGTACACCCCTGCCTCACCTTGACAGGTAGGGGCCTCCCTGCTATCTTGGCACTGGCTATTTCTGAGCTGGTCCTGCGGGGAACCCTCCTCCTGGCGATTCCTCCCTCGTCGTCCGAGTTGGAGAGGTGTCCTCGGCTCTGATCTCGGTCCGGAGAGCGATCTTGAGCTTGACGCTGGCCGTGACCCTGCCGCACGCTGAAGTGCTGCCTGAAGCTGACGTTGTACCTGGGGAACCAATACATACTGTATCGTAGACAAAGAGTGACATATACGGTACTGAAGCCAAGACGAGCAGCACATAGTTTTGTCTCTTTGCACCATACATGGCATATAAGCTGCACACATGTAGTGGGCAAAGGGACAAATGCAAAGCAGAAGCAGAAAATGTCAAATCATATGCTGACAACATACTGCTACAAACAATGCAGACAAAGCATTGTTTATATGCTGAAACATAATAAATACAGTGTACATTTTAATATGGAGCACATAGAAGAGACACGTCAGACTGCGTCCACTGTACTGCACGCTAACATGCTGTGTGGAAGTGGATGAAGTGGGGCTATCGCAGTATTTAAACATCACGAGAACATGAAACACACATGCTGTGAAACGTACAGCTGGAGCCACCTGAGGGTTCCCACAGCAGTCAGAGTCACAGTGCAGGCGCCTTTAGTTACAGCGAGTCTCACTGCAGACTCACACACAGATTACCTGAGGACTTCTCTGAGGCTGATTCTCACATGATTCATTATATCAGTGTTTCCCACACACACACACACACACACAGTGCTGCTATTACAGTGTAATTGTGTGGGAAACCCTGTATATAACTAAAAGAATGAAAGTAGGATGGAGGCTTTTAGACATTTACAGCTTCATGCAGATTTTTGTCACGTTTTGTTGACATCAAGAGATCAGACCTCACTGCACATTATATCTGTGAGAAGCTGCACTGTAACTAGGAGACGTTCATCATTTGTACTGTGAAATAAGCTGAAGTGGCTGCAGCTGTTTGCAGTACAGTGATTTATTCTGTATATGTTTCATGCGTTTGAAGTACCTCTTGGCACACGACATGGAGCAGAACCTTTTGGTGCCTCTGAACTGGCTGGCAGGAGCAAAGTTTTTACAGTACTCACACTTCAGCACTGAGGGGAGAGAGAACAAAGCACAGCGTAAATATATCACTTTACACTTTGTACACAAGCAAATATGTTGCATCATGTACTCAAATGGCTTTAGAGTCTCACAGCACGCACAGAAAACAAGACTGTGATGAGATTTTCTAGCTCTTTAGTGCTGCCTGCAGTTTAGAGCCAGAGGTGGGAAATTCCTGGCTTGAAGGTTATAATTAAAATCTTTCTGCATTCCCGCAGCTCAGCACAAACAAACAGAGGGCAAACCAGGGTCATCATCAACATTAGACCCCACAGGCCCTGTCCACGTGAGAGGACAGTTCACTCCTAAGGCTCATATAGTTCCTCTTTATCCTTCTACATCATCTCTGAACAAGTCTGACACTTTTTAAGAAGTCAGCCGTCTGCCTCCTCTAGAGTAATATGAACCAGTATGGCACTCACCTCGTGCTGCACCAAAGGGAAAATAATGTGAATGTGCAGACGGAAGCATGCATGTGCCCACGATGAGAGGCTTGTGATCATAATGATAATTTGACAGAAAGTCAAACTGTATGGCTACACACACACCCAAGTTTAAATCAATAAGAAATCTAGAGGATAAAGAACACTAAAGACCAGCGGGGAGGGAAAAATAAAATGTGTTCTAGTTCTAATGCACAGCTTTTGAGAGATTTCAGCAGCACAGGAACCACATGTCCCAGATTTTAGGTACTGTTGCTCACACAGCGATAACTTCACCTTACAGAAGATATTTAAAGTCCAGCTTCAACACTCAAACATGGCTTAAAGCAGCTGGGCTGTTACCTGTTGCTGTGGTAACAGTCTCTGATGGGTTAGTGTCTGGACTGTCATTGGTCAAATCTTCCCCAGCCGAGTCCTTTACTGGACCACAGACCTGTCAGTCAAACACAAAGGCAATAAAAAAAAAGAATCCCTCAGCGACCAACATGCCAGCTACAGAAACTTCAAATCCCATATACTCACAGGGAAAGGCTCCGCCCCTTCCTGGATCACGAAGCCCTCTATGAGGTGGGTAAGAACCTGCGGTTTAACCACAGCTTGAGGCGGCGGAGCTCTCTCCCCCTGACCGCAGGCCCCACGAGACACCAGCAGCACCGGGGAAGTAGAGGAGGCTGGAGGGGGCGGAGGAGCAGAGCCTGAAGAGGTGGAGGAGGATAAATAGTGTTTTTCACTGGGGACGTGTTGACAGTCATTTACAGAGATATATTTCTGTGTTATTACCTGCATCCACGGGATTGGCCGGGAGGGCCGGGGCATGATCTCTGACTGGCTGGAGCCGTGGAGGGGAGGGGCCATCTTTGTCGTTGGCTGAATTAGAGTCCAGTTTTCTTTTTATAGAGCCAGTCATCTGCTTACTCTAAACAAAAGGTTTCAACACATACAGGCACACTCAGATGTCACACAGGTTAAGGCTGGGCAGCACCTTTGTTTTAGTGCTAAATCACCACCTGTAACACATGCAGAAATGTAAACATGTCATTCACAAGAGCCATTTAAATCTGGCTTCAGCTAACCTGTGGTGTCTGACCCCCTGATGAGTCTCCATTGGTGGTCACACCAGCTGATGCTCCTCTCTGCTCTTCAGTCACCAGTGGGAGAGAGAGGGAGGGGCGAGACAACGAGGCGGGAGGCGATGAAACGGTGGAGGACTGGGAGGGGGCGGGGCTCGAAGCCAGCTGTCCGTTCTGACTCTGTCCGGAGCTTTGATTGGCCTGTGGATGCACCTGAGACACCTGAGCCAAGGGAGGAGCCTCCTGGGGTGACTGAAGCGTCTTCAGCCCCACCCCTCGGCCCACGACGCCGCCCTCTCTGGAAGCGATGGATGCCACCATGGTGAGCAGGCTGGATGAGCTGGTGAGGACGGCGGCTCCATCCTGGCTGCAGCTCCCACGGGCCAAGGCGAGAGCCTGGGCGTTTCCAAGTGTGCTCTGCCTTGCCCCCACTATCTGGACTGGGATGTGAGGCGTGTGGGGTGGCTGGGCGGAGCTGCTGGCAGGAGGCGGGGCGGGTAGGATAGGAGGGGGGTTCCTACAAGGCAGCTGGAGGGGCAGGCGCAGCCCCTGTAAAGTCTTAGGTTGGATGGGGATGGGTCCGTTTCCGTGGCCTGATTTCTCAGCACTGAGTGAGGTTTTCTGCAGAGGCTGCACCACCAGAGTCTGAGCATTGACCGCCGGTTTGATGGTCGCTGTGCCAACTGGGTACCCGTGGGGCTGAGATGTCGCGTTAGATGTCAGGACCAGAGTATGCGCTGCCGTGGGAGCTGTGGTTCCTGTGGTCAGGGTTCGAGTACTGTGAAGTAAAAGCTGCGAGAGAGGGATGGAGGATGAGGAGGAACATGAGGTACCAGAGGAAGAGGTGGGGTGGGCTTTGAGGTTAGTAGGCTGGGGGTAGGTAGGGATTTTGATGTGAGGTGGTTGGGGTTGAGGCTGGCTCAGTTTGGTGGGGGACTGAGGGGTTGACTGGTGAGAGGGCTGGACCAGAGAGTAGGCAGCTGGAAAAAGAAAAAAAAACTGTTTAGTTTGTTTAAAGGGACAGTTCACCCCAAAATGAGGGTTTCCTCTGACCCCATACATCGACCTGCTCTCCAACTAGCATGAAAGCTCAGCTGAAGAGAAACACCCTGTAGGTTAAGTCTTCAGCACAAACTTCTAGTCACAGGTAGATGCAAGCTTTATTCTGTCATACGGCTGATGGGCAGAGTTTGTAGAACTATTGTCACAGATCACAGTCGCACCAAATAAAATCTGAGTTGAATATTCACTGAGTCGGAATCAAAACAGGGAAAAAGGGACCGTTATCTGAAGTCATTTAGATTTGGGTTAGTCCTTCATACTCAGAGAGCACGAGGCATCAGTGACATCAGACAGAAACAGCATGAAGACAAGGGGCTGGGCTGCAGGTGGGTTGCACAGTGGCTTGCAGAGCAGCAGGGACTGGAGACAGATTAGAGCAGCTTAAATAGCATGTCCTACACGAGACTTTAAGATCAGCTAACATACACGGATTGTGGGCTCCCTCTAAAGCTCTGTTTTTAGATTACAGGATCAACTGTGGAGGGGCAGTGTCATGTCACGCTATGATTTATCATTTAGTCTGTCAATACCTGCAACTCCATTGTTACATGTGCAAGCATCTAAACCACTCTTCTGTTTATAAATGCTTTCATTCACAGAAGCCGGTAGCAGGCTTCCACTTCTTTCTTCCCTACCTGAGTCACTTCTGTCTGGGGCTTCGGTCTTAACACCCACACCTTTGGGACCTGACACACCTCGCATTGCTAGATTCTGCACCTAGAGATGGAGGCACAGAGCAAACATTTGTGTGAAGACAGCTCTCCATCGCTGAGAAAAGCAAGGAGGCCTCTTCAGGCCGTAACACATCACTTCCACACACCTGATCATTATCTGATTGGCTGCTGGATGAGGAAGTTGGAGGCACTTCCTGCTGCTGTTGCTGAGCCTGTGGCTGCTGGGCAACAGTTGCCACAGCAGTAGTTGCGGTGCTGCCGGGCATGAAGATGAGCTGGGAGGGGATAGGCGTCCTGAGGGAGCGGTTGACCTGCAGGATCGAAAGACGTTAAAGCCATTAAAATGCACACAACTGAGAGGGTGCCGCACATAAACCGTCTAATTCAACTCACTCTCAGATACATCTGACCCTGCCCTCCGGCCGTCCCACTCAGCAGCACCGATTGGCTGATTGTGGATGTTGCTGACGCACCCATTGGACGGCTGCTGGTTGTAGACCCCGATCCGGACGTTACGCTGACCTTAAGAATAATAATGTGTATCTTTAATATGTGAATCTCATGTAACTGTTTTTGGCTGCTTGCTTGAAAAGGTGGCTGAACTGAGAGCACATACAGAGGCTGCGCTGGTAGCCTGAGAGGAGCTGCTGCTGGAGGGGCTCGACTGACGACTGGCAGCCAAAGTGGCCTAAAAAACAAAGAGAAATATAAAAAGGAAGTAAAAGAGAGAAAAAGCTTCAATAAACTCCAAAAAGAGCAAAACTGAGCTGATTACAGAGGCCGCATGCAGCCGATGCAAACGATGCTCAGCTCAGTTGGCTGTGAAGCCTCAAAGTTTCACAGCCGAGCTGCAGCGACTGCGCGCGTGGCCTTCGCATCTTATTCTTGTGGTTTTCACTGAAGTTTATTATTGTGAGCAGGTGGTGCAGATGCAATCATCTTATCTCCTTATACGACTCCATTAGTGTCACTGTGCATTGCTGCATTGCTCCTGACAGCTTTTCTTTGTGCTTTGCAAAATTCTTGGGAAACAGTTGCTGGATATTAATAACTTTCTTCACATCAAAGAAACAGAGTGAAATTTGGAGATGAACTTGCACTCACCTTTACCTGTTGCACGGCGGCCAGGTTCTGCAGCTGGGCAGCATTGTTGATCTGCTGCTGCAGCATCAGCTGCTGGAAGTACTGAGCGGCATTGGGCTGCCTCTGCAGTGCCTGCAGGGCCTGGAGGGACGAACAGAGGAGCAGAAATGAAAACTGAAGGGGGGCACAGCATTTGGAGAAAGAGATTAAAGGAAAAGGGAGAGAGGACGCGAGAAGGAGTGCAGCGTGAAGAAAGTAAAGTGTTATGGAATAGAGACGGAAAAGATGACAGCAAAGAGCCAGAAGAAGACACGAAAGGAAGGAGGAAGGAGAGAAATTTAGGACGGAAAAGGAAGTGCCACGAAAACAGAGGAGAAGAGCAGACGGAGAGACGAGTGCAGAGAGAGCAAAGCTGCAGAAACCTCCTGCCAGCTGCCTGATGTATGAGCAGACGCTCCTACAGTAATAAGTTGGGGGATGAAAGCGAGCACGGCGGGCTGGATTAGTGTGTGCTGGGTGACAAAGACAGATGGCCATGCAGGGTGACAAAAGCCTGAGAAAATAACACTGAGCCTCCATCACACCCAGCACGACTCAGCCTCCCTGATTCAGTCACTCTTCATCAGTTTCTGTCCATCAGCAAACACATAAATCAAAATTTTCTTAAGACAAACGAGCTGCCCACAGACATGTTTACACTGCAGCCACAGGCACAATTTGGACATGAAAATGGAAAGACATCCTCATTTTTTACCAATTTATATTACAGTTCTCTTTACTGGCAGCATTAAACTGGCTCCTCCTACATCCTCATTAAAGTTCTGCCACAAGAACAACAACAGGGAGCTTTTTATGCGTCTTGCAATAGATCTGAATGAGTTTTAAACAATGTGAAGAGCCACAAGCTCCCGCGAGTCCCATTTTTTAAAGTCTAGACCTGCATATGTGCAGTCTAACCCCCAGGGATGCAACCTACTTTTAGCCCAACAGTAACAACTCACAAGCAGGACAATGCACCCCGCTGCTGGACTATCACCCTCATGGTATGATGCAAGCATGAGAACAACAAGACTAAAGATGGCACGGGCCATTAAAAGCCAGCCTATGAGGAACGTGATCATTCTTTTAATTTAAAAACAGGAACACTAAAAATGAGCATGGCGGCATCGGTTTCTACCAGGGATGTCTGCATGTTTCAAAGTGCACGTCAAGCTTCAGCATGAACGCGGAAACCCAACAAAATCGAACACGTTTTCAGGGTGAGGACGGGATTAGTTCTAATCAATCTTAACCTAAAACTCATCCTAACCTGAATGCTAACGGCAGCTGGGACACCATCCAACCCCCCCAGGACTCATTCTCAAGGTCTAAAAATCAGTCTGGTCCTCACAAACACAGCCACAGAGGTGCACTCACACCTACCTGCACCGCCTGCCTTTCATACAGAGACATGGAATTCATGGGAGAGGTGCGGGAGCTGGTCCCAGATGCGGCGCTCCCATTGGTCGAGGCCCCCTGCTGGTTCTGCTCTCCGTCTGTCTCCATGGCTGCTGAGGAGACAGATGAGGCGTCCGTCAGTAACACGAGGAACCAAACACAGCTTTCTCCCTCTGAGAGTCTGATGTAGTGGAGAGAAACAAATAACGAACACACCTGTCACTGCACCTGACAAATACTGTGAAACACTTCTCACACCGTCTCCAGCTGTTTGACTGATGCAGTTCCAGTCCTCGCTATTTTTTAACACTTTCAACATTTTGAAACGAGATCATTTTTCATGGCAGACGATCACAATAACTCAGAGTCTGACAGACAGCTGTGTTTTCCTGTAGACACGACAGAGACGGAAACTGAGCTCCACAGAGGAGCAGACACAGGTTTACACCTTAAAGGGGTCCTAATAAGCTTTTCCTTTTTTCTGTCACATGCATACTGTAACGACGGTGTATTAAAAACAACCAAAGCTTCAAATAATGAGGTCAGCATATATAGAAGTAATCCCTGTGAGCCAAAGCTCAGGATTCGGTTCTATGTGATGCCCAAAGAAGCAGAATCTCAGTCACACAAGAGCTCCACCGACCTGCTGTTTACAAGCAGCAGCCAATCAGTATCAGCTGCCCTAAAGGTAGAGGGAAGGGATATAAAGTCTCGTTTCAGGCAGTCGATGAACCGAGCGGCTTCACTGAGGCCCACTGTAACATGAACAGGGATCATTTTGAAGAGCTGCTCTGTTGGAGTCCAAGAATATGCAGATAGAAACAATCACAGCTCCCTGTAAAGCAGCACGTGGAGGAGGAGAGGCACAGATTCATTTCTTTGACATGGCTCTCAACCACATTCTTGTGTTTTACAAGCTGTGACACTGCAAGCAGCTGCAGAGTAACACTAACCACATGCAGCATGCATCTGCACACGGGAAGCCTATGAAACGACCTCTGAACTGCACAACTAAATACTGACGAGGTCAAATCTCAGGTGTTCACAGACTCGCCAAATAAATGTAAGAAGAGCTGTCACAGAATCAGATTTTCAATGATCATTTTATTCCTATGACTGTAGAAAATGAGGGGAAAAAACAGCCTAAATATCAGTTAAATCTGTAACTGTTTAGTGTGTGTGTGCTCATTTATGGCATGAGCATGGAGGTGGAAGGAGTGTGTAACCATAACTGTACAAAAGCATACAAAAGGACCAACACAACAACACATTTATGATGATGACCCAATATGGATGTCATCACCTTTATTGGCAATGCGTGGTTATTGTTACACGCTGATCAGTAAACAAAGGAAAGAAAACTGTAATAAAATGCAAATATTTCAGATAAATAACCTGCATGTTTGCAGCCTTGGGGGGNCACTGTGCACAGAAACTTTACACAATTTGCTGCATTTTCTTCTTATTTCCGACCATCTGACAAACAAAAGTGTATTTTATGCCTGCATAAATGAAAACCCACATACAGACTAATAGTTACAAATACACATTTCATTTAGATATATATTATTTTGCAGTTCTGGAGATGCTTTGTGTGTATTGGCATGGGGATGGAGTTATTCCCAATTTGTGACTGTTAATGTAATTTTTAAAATGCGCATTTATTTCCTCTTTGCAGGAGTGTGCGCAGCGGCCAGAGAGCTCTCCTTTTCTGGTATTTTTGACTGAAATCTGCACTGAAATAAAAAAAGGGGGAAATGTGCTCCAGCACAAAGGCTCCTGCAGGAGAAACACTTCTTTCTGCACCTTCAGACCTTACAGGACGGATTCAGACCAGGTGTTCACCATCTTTTTAATTCCTGCAGTTTTCTTTATCACTGCTCCTCCTCCTCTTCCTCCTCCTCCTCCAACCATCCCATCCCGTCCCAGCACCTACAGCCTGCCTCCGTCTCCAGCCTCCACCAGCTCAAAAACAACCACCTGAGCAGCTCGCACAGCGCTAACGTTAGCTAGCCATCCTCCATGTTTCAGACCAGTTAACACTGGATCCACCGGAGGCTGCTCCTCCTAGCCTCCCGCTAGCCCCCCGCCGCTGCTGTCTGGCTCGTTAACGCGGCTCTCGCTCCGTCCTTACCGTCACCGGTCCGGGATCGTCCGGCTCCTGCTGCACCGGCTGCCCGCTGCAGAGCGACACCGAGCGACGCAACGATGTGCCGGGCTTTTTGTTAGCGCGGTGCCCGGTGCTGCTGCTTTTTTCCCGTCTTCTTCTCTGTGCAGGAGGCTCGGAGTGGCAGCAGCAGCCCTGATTTTACTGCTCTGCATAAATTTGCAGCTGATGTGAGGAAACGCCTCCTTTTTCTTGCTCGGCCCTTTCCGGCGCTGCACGATGACGGAGCAGGTCGGGGAGAGGGGCTCACTTTACCCCCCAGAGCTCCGAGAAGTCTTTCTGACGGAGTCCAGAGCAGCTTTGTGTGTCGGTGCAGCCTCTCCATTCATCCTCGGTCTGACACTGCCTAGCCCCCTTCCCCTCCTTTTCCGCCAATCTTTTCTGATTGGCTGCACCTCGCAAACAGAAGGTTTGAACAGCAGGTGGGCGGGGCTTCTATGCCATTAGGGGTATCCCCTCTGTGTGTGTTTAGGGCAACCTGAAGTGTGAGCTATAGGCACAGGGATGCGCTCATTATTAGAAACTCTGTCCATGTTTAATATGAATGTGCATCACTGGAACAGGACATCTATGACCGGAAGTAAGGAAGCGCGGAAGGGGTCCACCACTTTATTATGGACTTACAAATCACAGTGAATGCAAGAGAAATTAAAACAGTTCATCAAAAAATCCTCTCAGTCATAAAACTCATAATTTTCTTCCACTGGCTGGATATGAAGCTGTAGCTAAATCATAGGAAATGATAAAAGTAGCAGCATTATTTTTAATATGTGGTGTTTTTCCTGTGGAGTATGACTGTGGTGGACTGGGAGATTTATTTATTTAAATTAAACATGTTTTACACATATTAAATCACCTCAGTGTGTCCCTGTTAGAATATGAGTTTTTCAAGAGATGGATTTTTATGAAGATGACAAATGCTGATGAAGCAGAGTTTTGTAATAACAACAGTTATTGCCATGGGTCTGTAACACATGCTATTCTGCATGTCTGCTATTTACGCTGATTTTTAAAATATCAGAATTTCCCTGTTAGAGATATTCTGTTGAATGTTTAAATGATGTGATTATTAAATCGCATGTAATCATTCAGTGGAAATCCTGCATACATTTAATGGGACATTTTCTTTATGATCACTGTCACAGGCTGTGATTAACCACAGTGGTTTTCAAAGCGGGCTAAGGGCACTGGATAATTTGGCACAAATATCAAAATTGTGTCGTATTGGTTAAAAGCTCATATGTGTGCAACTGTGAAAAATACAGTTTTCACAGGACTGTGAAACACTGAATGCACCTTTACTGCATCCATAAGAATGAGGAGGGTAAGTGGGATCCTCAGCCACCTCGATAAAAGCAGGAGTTTCTGTCAGTTTGCAGGGCTGGAGCCTTCAGGTGTGTTAACACACTCCCACAATCTTTCCAGGTGTGGACGTCCCTTCAAATTCAGCCCGAGCTCAGACGGTGCAACACTCGGAGAAACTGCAACAAAACCAAGAGCTCCACCTCAGACTCTGCAGGCCTCAGTTAGCAGGTTAAATCTTAATGACAGTACACTGAGACAAAAGAATGACCAGGTGTGGCTGTTTGGTAGGGTTGCCAGGACAAAGCCTCTTGTGCCTAAAAACCCATGGCAGCAAGACTTAGCTTAGCTTTACGATGTCCTCTGGACAGCTGAGACCAGTGTGGAGATGTTTGTCTATAATGCAGAGCGGCACGTTTGGAGAAAACCAAACTCAGCGCATCAGCACAAACACCTCAGACTAACTGTCAGCACGGTGGAGGAGGGACGAGGACCTGAGCACCCTGCAGTCACTGACTCAACAATGAACTCCTCTGTATACTGAACTCTGCTAGAGTCAGATGTCCAGCAGCTAAAGTGGGTGAAATTGTTTCATGCAATACGACAATGATGCCAACACAAGCGAATGAGTGAAAAAGCAAAGAATCGAGGTGCTGCGACAGCCCAAAGTCCAGACATCGGCGAGATTAAAGGCTGTGTCGGGCCCTTCAGAGAGCTGTGCAGAAACAAAGGTCTGCACACCTCAATGAACTGAAGCAACAAAGACGAGTGGGCCAAACCCACAATGATGTGACAGACTCATACGGAGACCATTACTTCAACTTACTGCTGCTGAAGGAGGTTCTACAGGTTACTGAATCGTGGGGTGTGCTTCGTTTCTCACACACTGCTTTTTGGATTTTTAAATAAATAACAACAGCATAATATGTGTTGTTGTTCATCTCAGGTTGACATGACTGTGAATCAGTGTTTGGACTATGAGGGGGTTCTTGGAAAATCTATTATAAACAAAGAAAAAGCCCAAAGTGTTGAAAAAAGATGGTCACACTGTGTGTGGTTACACAATGAATATTTAATTTAACAACATAAGTGTTTTGTACAGTACAAACCATAATGGCTGGGGTGCAGCACTGTTGCTGAGCAGAGAAATATGCAAAAGAAAATGTGGTTCTAATCAGACTAGCTTAGATTGTTGCTGTGCATACAGACGCTGGCTGTCACACACTCACTGCACCGCGCTTTGATTCACGTGAACTGCACAGGTAACACTAACGAAGCACCGCGTGGTAACCCGGGGAGTGCTCTGTAACACACTGGATGCAAAGGGAACCTTTCCCACGAAGACACACATTTAATAACAGAGAGGCACAAACAGCTGAATTACACTCAAACATCAATTTCCACAGCAACAACACACACATGGGGACCAAACTGACATCAGAAATACAGAACAAAGATCAGCCAGTTGGTGCTTGGTGATGGATTCAGACCTGTGGACAATGCACGACTATCACCAGAGCTGCTGGCTTAAAGCACAGAAGGTTTGGACATTTTATTGTGAAAGTTTAAAGGGCAACAATGTGGTGATGCTGCACGGCTCTGAGCGTAATGTGAGCAGGCATGTAAAACAGATGGAAATTAACTGCAGTGTTGGTCAGGGTTTGACTCTTCTTCTCAGGCAGATTGTGTACTGTTTAACCAGTGAACACCCACCTGATCTCAGGTGACCTGAGAATGATCAGGGCTGGGTTAGTACCCTCCACATTTGTGGAGTTTCTGCTCACTGGCATTCCTGAAAAGGAAGCAGAAGAACTGCAGCCCAACACGAAGACCTGCTGGATGTTCAGAGCTAGAGGAGCAGAGAGGTAATCACAATGTGCACCTGAAATTAAAAAGGAACCAGACACACATATGACGGCCAAAGTCAACATATAAATAATACTCTTTTAAAAAATACATATTTATAAATTCAGAATGATACCGTCTTTGTACAGTAAATGGAAGGTTTGGGGTTGGAACATGTGCATAAAGTAGCTGTTAGGATGAGAGTGAGCCTGGCTCCATGTATTTGTTTAAATCCTTTCAAATACCTTTGGGATGCACTGCAGTCAAACAGAGGGTGGAGTCCAGTTTCAAAGCCCTGTTGAATCAGCTTTAACAAACCATATTCACTTTTCCACCGCAGGGTCAATCAGAGGATGTTGTATATGAGGTGCAGCGCAGCACTGTAAGGTTTCTGTAGCAGGAACCTGTTGTTGTAGATTACAGTAGAAACACAGTAAAATAACAGCCTCGTGCTGCGGTCTTGAAGGTGGCACACCAAAATCTAACCTTTCCACATCCAAAGCAACACATCTCTTCATTTGTTTCTCAGTCTTAACCCCACGAGGCCTCAGTGCTAAGAAGAGCGACAGCAAAGATGTCTCCTGACAGCCGGCTGTGTCGCAGAGAGAAGACACCAGGCTCTGGTCTGATTCAGTTCAGTGCCACTGAAGAAGCTGTGTGGGTGAAAGAAGACCAAACACAACACTGAACACTGCCAGCGAGGAGGACGGCAGCACACACCTCCCTCAGTGCAAGCACACCACATCACCCACAACACGCAACAAAGCCATGACTCCACAGACAATATTCATCTTCATAAGTCTCTTCATATCACACTGAATGAGCTCAGCACTCTTTAATTCAGGCCGGTCTCACTGGAAGAAGACTTGTCAAGACAAATATTCTCCCAGTGTGTCCACAAAATAAATAATACAATAAATACATAATAAATATATCTTCAATCTGCAGCATGAGTGAAAATAGCTTTTTCAAGAAACTACAGGAATCCACGCAGTCACGACAGGATATAGAAAATATGCTTCATGTCTACATTACACACATTGTACAGTGTTTACAATTCATAAATCTATAATGGCTGATAATGCTACACACAGCTAATGCCTCAGACAAAGGATCAGGACCCGTGTGATTGAAGCCAGAAACACATCAGATTTATACAGATGACCTCATTCCAATCATTTCAAGAAGTCAGCTTTATTATTTAGGAGCCAGCATTAAAGCATGAAGCTCACACGGCTGATTGTTGTTTTATAACAATAAAGAATTTTTGGCTCATAATGCTGCATTTGGTCTTTGAGAGCCATTCAAGGGATTTTTAAAGCATTTTAAGACGTTCTTCATGTCATGTTAACAAATCTGACGCACATGTGAGAAAGGTTAGCAGACACGAGGGAACGTGAAGTCTGAGCTGAAGGCAGAGCGCAGGTTAAGCTCTTTAACTCAGAGTGAGCTGAGAAGCTGGAACTAATGCACTCGAGGCTTCGTAACCTCGGTTCTCTGAGTGCTCCTTCAATCAGAAAGAGATTTGGAGCACGTAAGAAACTTCATCAACACTTTGTCTGCTGAAAAAAAAAGGTTTTGCTCACTAATCACCGAGTCCTGCATCCAGACTTGTTGCTTCCACATGTGTGTGTTTGCAGAGCTAAGGTCAGGCCTTTGCAGTGTTTTATATAAATAATCAAACTGACTAAAAACACACATATATAGTTCATTTGTGAAAACATAAAAACTGTTGCCTCACTTTGGAAGAACAAAAAAGTCCAAGCAAATTTCTCCCTTTGTGAAAACAAACACAATAACCCTCAGAGACAGTTGTGTTATCACTGATCGTCATTTACCCGTTCTTCATAGAGTATTAGCACTTCCCCCTTTGATTGCCTCAACCCATTATCAGCCCATACACAGTTTAGGATTAAGATTGTTCAATAAATGCATCTCTTATCTATTCTAACATCAGTTTGGACCGATATAAGGAATAATCTGAAAAGGTAAATACGTCTGAGATTATTCTGTAGGTTAGACATGAAGCGCTGCTCAGTGACTTCTACGTTGCTGAATTTGGCTCTATTGCTCGCGTTGCCGCTTGTCTGCTTAACAAGGTGCATGAATGCATCTAAATCTCTGAGTTACACTTCAGGTGATGGAGGCAGAGCTCATTATTACAGACTCTCTTTATACCTCGGGCAAGTGTGGAAAGCACTACAGGTCTTTATTTGATTTCTAACTATATACTCTATACAAAAATTAATTTCTAAGGTAATAAATACTATAACTTTCTCTTTAACAAAGTAATATACATTGCACATTACCCCACTATGATCGACATGTAAAATAAGTGAAAGTGTTTTTGTTTACAGGCCACTGTCCTAAAATAATAATCCTTTCTGAATATTCAGTGTGCATTAAACAGAATAATTATATCCTTATATTCTCCAGTTAGTAGGAAATTGTTTGGAGTAAATTTGTGATTCATCATCAACTCCATCGACTGCAAACATGAAAGACGAGGCAGAAAGCCTCTGCAATTACCAGTTATTACCAAGGGTGGCGCCAAACTCCAACTAAACAAAGACGCAGTGGTGGACCGCCTCCCTGGCTTTCAGAGTTAGCATGATCTGCGTCTGCTGTCAAATCCACAGCCTACACTGCCTCGTTTGAGCTCATGTGCCCAGCAGTTCTTTGGCTTTGCTCAAAGCTTTCTGTTAGCTCTTAATCAAAAGCTGAAGGCAGAGACTAGCATTTCAAAGATGGCCTTTTGGACCTGTGATTCACTTCCAGATACAAAACTGCAACAAAAACTACAGTAACACACAAACTACAGCTACAAGTCACACTGCACTACATTCTCCACTGCGACACGTATCTAAACTTTTAAACAGAAGTGTGTGAGTTGTAAAAAATGTGGTTCATTGCTATCCATGTGACCTCGCTCACACCCCTCAGACCTGAACTCAAACATTGTGTTTATAGAGAAAGCCTCGTCATTTCGCCTGGACCGCTACCTGATGCCTGCTCCACTTTTGTTTAAACGTGTGTCATCCTGCGTGGACACACCGCTGTGTTAAAAACTAGCCACCCTTTTAATGAGCGCAGCTGAATTCTTAGGAATGTACAGTAGATTCAATCTGTTTCTGTTCAAAGGAGGAGAGGATTTAAAAGAAGGAAGTGTGGGAAACCTCAGGAAAAACAAGTCCGCGGTGCGATCATGAAAGCGGAAAGCCGGACCTTTCAAAGGCCCAAAACCCATAATCTGATGATGCTGTTCTCTAGGTCTGCTATCAAATAGTTTCTATAGGTCCAGTGTATGTAAAATCGCTGTGAATCTTCCTTCATTTATAACCTCCCTCATCCATGAAAACCTCATCTACACCTGCTCTACGTGCTCTGCTGTGCTGCCCTGTTTAGCTTCAAGAGGTGTGGTCTCGGCCACTGGAGACGTAGCTACTGCCGGTGCCTCCACCAGTGGGACCTTCTCCTTCACAGGCGAGGCAGGAAGCGTCACAGCTGTGCTGGCACTGGCAGGAGGATCCTCGGTGGACGAGGAAGGAGGAGGCGGGGCGCCGCCAAAGCCGCGGGCGATCTCATCGAAGGTCTTGCCTCTGGTCTCGGGGACTTTGATGAATGTGAAGATGAAAAAGATGACGAGTAAGCCGGTGAAGATGAGGAAGACCCAAGGCCCACACCACTCCTGAGGAGAGAAGAGAGGAGAGTCAGAATTATCTTTAAGAACAAGAAAGTTAATGACCTAATTAGTTAATTAGGTCATTATCTCCCTTACCTGAAGTGTGGGGAAGCTCATTCCAACCAGGAAGTTAGCTGTCCAATTACAGCAGCCGGCCAAAGCCATGGCTGCTGGGCGGGGCCCCTGGGAGAATAGCTCAGCCACAATGAACCATGGGATTGGACCGGGGCCCAACTCAAACATAGCCACAAAAAGCATGACAGCCAAGATGGCCACGTAGCTCATAGCAGGGATGTTGTCCTGCTCAGACAGAGGGAGAAGACACCAAAGAATGAGATACTGCTGCTAATGGTTAGCGGGAGTTCGTCTGAAACCAAACGAACTGTTTAGGACTTTGAAGCTGTAGTCATCAATTATTTTAAAGCAATGGATTTAATATGGAGGACCACAAGTGCCATAATTATGAAGAAACACATATTAATGACTTAGAAAGGAAATAAACAAACATGTCATTAAATGTACCATCACATTAAAATTAAATGTAGACAAATGTTAAATATTTGTATACTCTGTATTTGATAAGCTAACTGCTAAAAGCTCTGAACAGTGTCTGTTAGCCACATGTTTTAGAGAAAACTGATCAATAAAGAGAAAAATATTTGACACTTTACATAATAAATATATCTTCAATGTGCAGCATGAGTGAAAATAGCTTTTTCAAGAAACTACAGGAATCCACGCAGTCACGACAGGATATAGAAAATATGCTTCATGTCTACATTACACACAGTAATACTGAAATAAATAAATGAGTAAAAAATATGAAAAACTGTAGGGGAACCATCAATATGTAAAACATGTCATAAATATATTTTTAAATAATATTTTTATATGTACTTGATCATGAAGTCATTATCTTATTGCTTTTCTTATTTCTAATTTAGGCAGTTTGGTCATCTATAAAAGACTGTTGATATAAAAAAATAAACCAATTAATTTAATTTATATTAATTTATAAAATGTGACTTTATTTGTGATATTTGATATCTGCTTATTGTCTAGAAAATTTTACATGTTATTTATTGTTTTCCCATATTTATTTCCCCTTAATTATTTATTTTTATTTTATATTATATAACAATTAAATTAAACAAACCAATATTTTAATAACATATTCATTGATCTGCTGAGCCATTTCCTTTTGATCCCGGCAGTTTTGGCCCTTCATACTCTTTGGTTAGCAGGATTGTGGAGAGAATAACTGCTGCATGTCTGCCCTCAGTCTCTGTTTGCTGAACTCACCAGCAGGAGGGAGACCGTCATCAGCAGAGCGCTGACCGCCATGCCACCCAGCCCCAGGAGGTGCAGAGTCCTGCGCCCGGCTTTCTCCACCAGGAACAACTGTAGGACAGAGAAGGTGTGTGTGAGCAGTGTGCTCCTGAGTGCACACAAACACAGACAGGATGAGAGAGAAACTCACAGAAACAACGGTGAAGACGGTGTTGACGACGCCGGCTCCGATGGTGGCGTAAATGGGCTGCTTCACTCCAGCTGAGGCAAAGATCCCAGTGGAGTAATAAAACACCTGAGGGAGGCAGAGAGGATGGAAATGAGAATACACAGCCAAATAATTCACAAGTTATTTTCTTGCCTGCCTGCAGCTCTTATAAACCAGTTTTTCTGTAGGATCCTTCTGGGAGCAGCACAGAGGTCAGAATATAACAACCCAACCAACCAACACCAGGAACAGCAGCTCCGCCCAGTTTGAAGACATTTTCAGTCTATAAACCTAACCTAACCTTTTGAGGTATTTATGTCCAGTGATTTTGTTCAAGTGAGCTAAAAGATGCAATAACAAGGTCAGAAGAGTAACCTGCACTCCATCTCTGACTCTGCTTCACCTGTTTATAGTGACAGTGATAAAATCACAAGTTATTTCCATTAATAATAACATATAATAACATGTGATTGGCACCCATAAAAATCAAAGACCATATTTCTTTTTCTTTTTAATACTGAAATCTATTTATTGTGTAGATTTTTTAATGATGGGCAGGTACAGAAAGAGGTAAGAAATCATGAGAACTGAGCTAACACAGACATTAAACTTCCATCCATTCATCCTCTTCTCCAATTCAGGGTCACCAGGCAGGGTACGCCCTGGGGAGGCTGTCGGTCTGTTTCAGGCTGCACACAGACACAAACATTCATGCTCACACTCACACGACAGTCAATTTAGAATCACCAATGAACCCAACCCCATTGAGGAAACCAGAGTACCTGCAGGAGAACATGCAAACTCCACACAGAAAGGCCGCAGCCTAGATTCTAACCCAGGACCGTCTTGCTATGAGGTGAAAGTGCTAACCACTGTACCACTATATCGCACAAAACAAACAAACAAACAAAAAACCCTCATTAAACTCGTGTGAAAGTGTGAGCATGCTGACTCACAGCGTTAATCCCTGACAGCTGCTGGGAGAGCTGCAGCATGATGGCGATGAAGAGGGGCTGTCGGTACGCTGCTGTACGGAACAGCTCAGCAATGGTTACTTTCTTCTCCATGGCCATCTTGGCGCTCTCCTCCTTCATCTCCTGCAGGTCTTTGCTCACATCCTCAGTCCCGCGCAGACGCACCAGCACTGTGGACACGACAGAGACACGGTGTGTTCTCTTGTACTGAGCTGCAGTGATTCTGCTTTGAAGACCAAAAGGTAAAACAGCAGAAAATAAGAAGACACAGATGCTCTGCAGTGACATGCTGCAACAACAGCAAAGGTCAGGATTACAGTTCATCAGCAGATCAGCTTCTGATGGATGTTTTTCACAGGACGGACGTCTGCAATTCATAAACTGCACTTAAAAAAGAGCTATAATCTCATACTGGCCACCAGTGGGCGCTACACAGCAAAATGTTTCAGACATACTGTAAGAGTTTGTTTACAGAAATAATCAGCATATTGATTATTGCACAAGAAATGATAACTTATAACAGGTTTGTTTATCATTATTTATAACATCAGTACACAATGCACTGTTGCTACAAACAAATATAGTATGTTCTTTTGCAACAGTATAAATGTGTGGTAAACAAAGTGCTGTCCATAGAGAAGCATGAAAGCACAGAATACCTGAGCGGCTGTGACGCTGCAGTGTTTGTTGATGTTTGAGGGGAGAGGTGGCTCAGAACCTCAGGGCCAAACAAACAGGCTGCATCTGGAACAGATGCCAAAACCTTCTGTCTGTTCAAGGACTCTTCTGATCAGGCCAGACCTTCATCCCGACTCACCTCATCTCACCTCTGTGTATCTGAAGCTAATCTCTCTCTTTCTCACTGCATCAATCACTGCAATACCTTTCTTTCATTTCTTTTTCTTTTTTATTTCATTCAATAATAAATATGAATAGTTCAAGTAACAACTAAAAGAAATCATGAATGAAAAGGAGCAGAAAGAAGTATAAACTTATAATATCTGCCCCCTATTCACATAAGAAGAAAATTAGCTATTCAGCTCAGAAGACTATTACAGACATATTTCAAATACACAAAAAAAATACACAACAAAACATCCGCTTATTCAATGCCATATCACTTTATCGTAATAATTCTCAAATTTCCTTTAAATTGAAATGCATCTTTCCATCATCTGAATCTAAATTTTAAAAAAATCTCAGTTCCTTTTAAACTGTATTTGCTTTCTCTTTTTACAAATCTGTGTTGAATATTGTTTGGTAAAAATTTCTATGCACTTTGTACATACTGTAGTAACTGCTAAGTAATTACAGCATTATGACACAATGATACAGTATCGGTCAGTGGGACCATCTAAAGGTGGTGTTTAGCTGTAATACCGGTGCTAGTAGAAGGTGTACAGTAGTATTAGTGGTGGTAGTATCAGTAATTGTAAGTGCAGTGCCAACAGAGACAGTAGCTCTTTGATAGCAGTGGTGATGTAACAGTTATCCCATTATCCCTATTAGCTGCAGTTACAGTAATAGTATTCTCTAAATAAATTAGTTTTAGTGTTTTCCATACAAAAACTATATCTGGAATATATTATACTTGATATATAGGGTGGTTGTGATTCAGGAGGTAGAGCAGCTCATCTACTGAATCAGAGGGTTGGTGGTTTTATACCTGGCGGCTCCAGTCTGCATGCTAAAGTATTCTTGAGCAAGATACTGAACCTTGAGTTTCTCCCGTCCATCTGAGTGTAAATGTGTGTGAATGTGTGTGAATGGGTGGATAAGTCCTGTTGTACAAAAGTGATTTGAGTGCTCAGGTAGAGTAGAAAAGTGCTACATAAGAATCAGTCCATTTACCATCTATTTTAAGACAGCAGTGTGATTGAATTATTATTAGTGAAAAATTATAATAATCACTGCTAACGAGCTAGATCTGGCCTTCCTGTCTCAGGTCAGTGCAGTGATGACCCTCATTATCACTTAGCTGTCTTCGACTGCACCTTCCATCAGTAGTTCCTATTCTGCTCTGGGGTTCCAGCGTGAGCTGGAGAGCCACTCTAACCAGAAGCTGAAATAAGTGATGAGCTGATTCTGCAACTCTGACCTCACTGACGCTGCAGAGGAGAACAAGAAAAACCTTCTCCAGCTGCAGTTCAAGATGTTGGAGTTGGACTCCGTCCATGGGAACTTATGGGAGGGCCACCTTTCTTTTCACAAAGATTATATTGTATTATTTATCAATTCCTGTGCACACACAAGCACAGTCACATGCCCTGCCTGTGAAACACAGCACTGTCAGCAGAAATAGCAGACCGTTATGTGTCACTGCAGTTGTATCGTAGCAGTATCTTTGTGTACCTTTGCGGGCCTGCTCCTCCTGTTGGAGGTTGATGAGCAAGAAGCGGGGACTCTCGGGACAGAAAGGCAGCAGGATGCACTGCAGGAAAGCAGGGGCCACAGTAAGGGCCAGCAGCAGGGGCCACATCTTCTCTGAGCCCAGCAGAGCTTCCAGACCAAAAACCTAAACCCCGGGGGACACAACAACAGGGTAAAAGCAGGGTAATAACAAGGTAACAGAAGGGTAACAGCAGGACAACAACAGTGTAACAGCAGGACAACAACAGTGTAACAGCAAATGGACTAGTTCCTATATAGCGCTTTTCTACTCAGTCAGAGCACTCAAAGCACTTATACAACATGTTTTTACATTTACCCATGCACACAAGCACTTCCATATTAATTAAGCTAAGTGCTTTAATTATCTAATATTCATACACATTCATACTCCAACGGTTGCGTCGGAGAGCAACTTGGGGTTAAGTATCTTGCCCAAGGATACATTGGCCAGGAGTAGCCAGGAATCGAACCGCTGACCTTCCGATGATTAGGTGACCTGCTCTACCTACTGAGCTACAGCCACCCCAGTAGGGTAACAACAAGGTAAAAGCAGGGTAACAACAGGGTAACAGCTGGTTAACAGTAGGGTAACAACAGGGTAACAACAAGGTAACAACATGGTAATAGAAGGGTAACAACAGGGTAACATCAGGATAACAACAGGGTAACAGTAGGGCAACAACAGTGTAACAAAAGGTTAACAGTAGGGTAACAACAAGGGGATGGAAGGTGCAGTCGAAGACAGCTAAGTGATAATGAGGGTCATCACTGCAGTGACCTGAGACAGGAAGGCCAACAGGGTAACATCAGGATAACAACAGGGTAACAGTAGGGCAACAACAGGGTAACAGCAGGTTAACAGTAGGGTAACAACAGGGTAACAGTACGGTAACAGCAGAGTAACAGCAGGGTATCAACAGGGTAACAACAAGGTAACAACAAGGTAACAGAAGGGTAACAAAAGGGTAACAGAAGGGTAACAAAAGGGTAACAACAGGGTAACATCAGGATAACAACAGGGTAACAGTAGGGCAACAACAGTGTAACAAAAGGTTAACAGTAGGGTAACAACAAGGTAAAAGCAGGGTAACAACAGGGTAACAGTAGGGTAACAGCAGGGTAGCATCAAGGTAACAGCAGGGTAACAGCAGGGTAACAGTAGGGAAACAACAGGGTAACAGTAGGGTAACAGAAGGGTATCAACAGGGTAACAGCAGGGTATCAACAGGGTAACGACAGGGTAACAGCAGGGTAACAGTAGGGAAACATCAGGGTAACAGTAGGGTAACAGAAGGGTATCAACAGGGTAACAGCAGGGTATCAACAGGGTAACGACAGGGTAACAGCAGGGTAACAACAAGGTAACGGCAGGGTTTACAGCAAGATAACAACAGGGTAACAGTAGGGTATCAACAGGGTAACAGAAGGTTAACAGTAGGGTAACAACAGGGTAACAGCAGGTTAACAACAAGGTAACAGAAGGGTAACAGCAGGGTATCAGCAGGGTAACAGTAGGGTATCAACAGGGTAACAGAAGGTTAACAGTAGGGTAACAACAGGGTAACAGCAGGGTAACAACAAGGTAACAGCAGGGTTTACAGCAGGGTAAAAGTAGGGTAACAACAGGGTAACAGTAGGATAACAGCAGGGTAACAGTAGGGTAACAACAGGGTAACAGTAGGATAACAGCAGGGTATCAACAGGATAACAACAAGGTAACAGCAGGGTAGCAACAAGGTAACAGCAGGGTAACAACAGGGTAAAAGTAGGGTAACAACAAGGTAACAACAAGGTAACAGCAGGGTTTACAGCAGGGTACCAATAAGGTAAAAGCAAGGTAACAGCAGGGTAACAGTAGGGTAACAACAAGGTTAAAGCAGGATAACAGCAGGTTTACAACAGGGTAACATCAGGATAACAGCAGGGTAACAGCAAGGTATCAAGAGGGTAACAACAAGGTAACAGAAGGGTAACAACAGGGTAACAGTCGGGTGACAACAGGGTAACAGTAGGGTAAAAGCAGGGTAAAAGCAGGGTAACAGCAGGGTAACAACAGGGTAACAGTAGGGTAACCGTGGGTAACAACAGGGTAACAGCACGGTAACAACAGTGTAACAGTACAGTAACAACAGTGTAACAAAAGGTTAAAAGTAGGGTAACAACAATGTGAAAGCAGGGTAACAGCAGGGTAACAACACGGTAACATCAGGATAACAACAGGGTAACAGTAGGGTAACAGCAGGGTAACAGTAGGGTAAAAACAAGGTAAAAGCAGGATAACAACAGGGTAACCGTAGGTAACAACATGGTAACAGTACGGTTACAACAGTGTAACAAAAGGTTAACAGTAGGGTAAGAACAAGGTAAAAGCAGGGTAACAGCAGGGTAACAACAGGGTAAAAGCAGGGTAAGACTCATGGAAAAGCAGTTTTAAGACTCATTTTTTAGTACAAGACTAAAGATGGTCTTCTTTTAAGTTTTACATAGCTTTCATAGTTCACAGTATTTAAGATAAGATAGTGTTTATTTGTCACATGCGCAGTTATACACAGTACAATGCACAGTGAAATGTATTTTGTACCTGCAACCATATATACACACACATATAAATAAGAAGAATAAAAATAAGTAATTCACACTATACACTTTATACTATACACTATACACACTTTCATGGGGTGGCTGTAGCTCAGGAGGTAGAGCAGGTCACCTACTGATACTGAACCCCAAGTTGCCTTCTGACGCCAAGCGTCAGAGTATGAATGTTGAATGGTAGACAGTAAGCATTAAGTGTCTATACTTAATTTTGAGACACAGATCTATTTCAGAATGTCTAAATAGCCTCTAAAGCAGTATTATTTCTAAGCCTGAGGTTTTACTAAATAAACTTTCAATTCAATTACATTTGATTTATATAGTGCCAAGTTATGCATAAATGATAGTGTTATATTGAGCAGTCACCTCAAGGCACTTAATATCATAAGCTAAAACCCCTCCAGCATTAAATGATTGGTTCTGTGTAACACTGTACTGTAGAAAATTGCATTAATTTCACAAACAGTCAGGCAGATTCAGTCACTGAACTGTAGTTTTTAGTGGAGCTGCTGACCTGAGCGATCAGGATGCCCACAACCACACCGAGCTGGTGCAGAGTGCCAAAGGCGCCGCGAAGTGGAGTTGGTGATACCTCGCCAACATACATGGGAGTCAGGCCAGTAAAGAGACCACAGAATAGCCCGATGACCAGACGCCCAGCAATCACCATCTCGTAGGAGGAACAGATGGTACAGAAGCCCATGAGGAGCCCACCAATCACCGCAAGACAGTTCACCAGAATCATGGAGCGACGCCTGAGGAGGAGGATAGGGAAAGAATATGAATAAAATCAATAAAAGGAAAAGAATGTGGAAAGAAAAACACAACTTGGTGATAGAGCTTTGGACAGAGCTAGATTAGGATTTCCACCCAACCTCCAGGGCTGAAAAATTAAGCTATTATAGACGTAAGCTCACTGAAGGCTGGCTCCAAACTTTAGAGCAGAAAAAAGAATTTTTTTTTACACAGTTTATATGATTTGGTCTCCATAGCTAATTTACCTGCTCATGAACACTCAGGGAGGACTTTTTAAATACACTTTATATATATTTAAATGGGTTGAATTAAGACTTGAAGTTATGCATAAATAATCTACGCATGCCACAAAAAAGCTTTATGGCTGCTAAACTCAAGACTTCAACATGGCAGTCCACAGTGCAGTGGGTGATGTCACAGTGACCACAACCACGAGCAGACTCACCACAAACTCTTTAACAGGAAACGGAGAAATGAAGGAAGGTTAGAGCGGAGCAGTGAGCTCGGGACAGACTCGCTTCATGAGACCCATTAACAGTAATGGCTGTGACAGCTCAGCTGAACCAAACGGGAAATGCACAGAACTGTATTTGCTTCTTATTAAAGACAGTGACAGGAAATAAATCTTGCATGTTAGCAGGTTATATTATACAGCATCAAGAAAGTTCACTTCCTACCTGCCAAACCGGTTAGCCATAACGCCAACGCTAAAGGAGCCCACCATGCCGCCCACACTGAAGATGGAAACAGTAACACTCCAGACAATGGTGCAAACACCTGAGTCGATGTACTCGCCATAACGCTCCACCCAGGTGATGTTGAAGAAAGATTTTAGTTTCTGGCAGCAGAGACGGATGGACAGAGGGAGGACAAGGAAAAGGTTACACTGATGCCACTTTGAAACTTAAAGAACAGACAGAGGCTTTTAGTATCTGTTCAATATGCAAAAAATGAACTATGTTTATGGAAATAAAGTCAGAACGTGAGGGGAATTGTGGGCAGGAGAGATCTGCTTTAAACAAAACACATTTTACAGCGTTTTTGTGATATTTTCTGTCACATTAACGAAGCACAGAGTAAAGATGCTCTGACCTTTATCTCTCAGCTAAGTACAGATATGAAGAAAAAAACTTCAGCATTTTCTAATAATAGTTGAATATATTTTTAAACAGACATTTCTGACTGAACTCTTCAATCTAACTCTGATGCAAGTTTAAGTCACTTCTCTGAAAACAAGCAAAATTAAGAATCCAGTGCAGTGAAAGGAGCATCGTGGTTCTTCTGTTATCTTGGGGTTAATATGTAGTTGTATAGCTGTGCTGTCACACGACAGGATCTGCAGGTATTTATATTTACAACCATTACAATCACTTGTGCAGATGTTCTTTTTATAGGAAACCTACATCACGTTACACAGCTAGTTTTCACCAACCTCCTCAGGAGCGTTGATGACTCCTGTGTTGTAACCAAACTGCAGAGAGCCGATGACGGCGGTGGCGAGGGAGAACAGGAGATAACCTGTCACCTGGTTTTCCTGCAGGGAGAAAGAGGCAGAGGAAGAGGAGGACAAGAAGATGACATGAAATATGAGCTCAAAATGGGATTTTAAGTCATTGTAGTAGGCAGACCGATGCAATAAAACTGACGGCAGACAGGTCAGAGATGCAGCGCCACATGAGCACTGATAGCAGCTATCAAACAGTGAAGTCATTCTCAGGCTGCACTTACAAGCATCCACATGTAGCCACACAGTTACTCATCATCTCTGTACTCAAATAAACAGACCTGCCACTGCCATTTTTTTTCTTAAAAGCAACTTCTTAGAGGCAAATCACATAAAAAGACATAAACAAAACAAGGACACACAAGAACCTCAAACGCCCTCTGGTTAGAGCAGCAGGTCTGTGATCAGTGATTTTCCTGCTTGTGGTTGTCCTTCCTGGAGATAATCAACTGAATACAGATGAAATTCAATCCCGGAGCCGTCTGCCTGCTCCTGCCGCAGAATCGGCCCTCATAACACAATCTGTTCATGTCTTTAATGAAATCAGGGTATGTGATTAAGGAGCCACCAGTACTGTTATTATTATGCTTCCCAGTCATCTAGCTGCAGTAATGTTCATAAGAAGTGATGATAAGTTTGTGCTTTTGTAGCTTAGATGGTTTATCCTGGATAAGGGTGGGCTTGCTCTTTAGTTACTATGTTTTTGTTGCTTTTATTTCTAAATTGAAGTAACAGCTGATTATTTCTACAAATACTGTTTGGTAACCATCCTAGAACAGACACAAATATTTCCATGGTAACAAATTAGAGAAAGTACTGCACTGTACAAGTGTGTATTCTACATAATGTCTGTTTATATCATCTATAACAATAAGCCAGATATAATGCATACACTGTAAACCCAGATTTTGATTCCACTTAAAAATACTGAGTTCATATTACTTAAAATTACCTAGAATGTGAACATTACTTGTTAATGCTGAGTAGACTGTACTTTGTGATGGTCTGTCTTATTGTAATCATGTGTTTGATATCATCAAGTTTTGCACCTGCTAAAAATCTAGTTTATACCAGTTTTAACAGACTGGATTAATGCACAGCTGCATGGTGGCATGATGGTTAGCACTGCTGCCCCATAGGTAGAATGCCATCTAGAAGGTCTGGGTTCAATTCCGGCTGGGCACAGGTCTCTCGCTATGTGGAATAGTAGACATTTGGTGTTTTTGTTCACAACGCTCGCTCGTATAGTTTTTTTTATTGTTCCATGGACAAATGTTATTTGTAAATGTTAATGTACCAGCATTCAGCAGGGCTGAGTTTTATCAAGTTTGTTTATTTACCAAATTTAAACAGACACAGTTCAACACTGTAAAAAATATCTGTGTTACTGGGCAGCATGGTGGCGTGGTGGTTAGCACTGCTGCCTCACAGCTAGAATAGCTATCTGATAGACAGGGTTTGATTCCACCTTAGCCTGGGACTCTTGCTGTGTGGAGTTTGTATGTTCTCCCTGTGTCTGTGTGGGTTTCCTTCCACAATATGAAGATACACAGTTACTGGGGTTAGGTTAACTGGTCACTGTAAATTGCCCACAGGTGTGAATGGTTGTCTGTCTCTCTCTGTGTCAGCCCTACAACAGGCTGGTGACCTTTACAGGGTGTACCCTGCTTCTTACTGCCTTGTCAGCTGGGATAGGCTCCAGGCTCCAGGCTCCAGCCCCCACCCCCCCACACAATCATGAAAAGGAGAGGGGAACTGATTGATCAAAAGACATTTTATTTTGTCATGAACTATAAAAGATAAGTTTGGTCAATTAGAACATACAATTTAGTTCAATTGGAAACGGAGTAGTGCTTACTTAACAGGCTGAGGTAAATGAACTTTTTCGTTACTAAACAAATTTAAGGCAACGAGTTACCTTGTTTTTTTTTTAAGTAGATTCAACTTATCCGGGTTTACAGTGTACTTATAAGGTATTCACATCATATACTTGTGTGTGCAGGAATATTACTGCATAACCTGCTGATATCAGTGTATTATGTATAACATCACTGTAATCATAAGGCAACCATGTTGTTTACATGTCAGCAATGTTGCTGAGCAGTAGGTAGGGCTTTAATATTGCTCAATGATGAGTCATAGTCTGTAATAATTATGGCCATGAGTCATCCCTGACCCACATGTTAGACAATGCTCAGCCAATCAGAAGATGGCATCACAGGCTAACCAATCAGGCTGCAGCCTAGAACTGATGTTCCTATAAACAGACTGGATCTTCACCTGGAAGGTTCTCACTATCAGCTGCTGCAGC
>JASGAU010341053.1:0-24269 GCA_030220045.1 Australoheros facetus
AAAAACTTCTGTATAATTAAATCATCATTTATAGCATAGGAAGAATACAATGATTCATAAAATTGCTTAAATCTATGATTAATGTCTTTATGTGAAGTTAGAATTTCCCCATTTTCTGATTTAATTTTATTAATTGTACGATCCTGTTCCATTTTCCTTAATTGTCTAGCCAGTAACTTGTTGGGTTTTTCCCCAAATTCAAAATATTTCTGTTGAGTAAAAATAAAAGCCCTAGTGATATGATCTGACAGCAATTGATTATATTTGTACCTCAGCGAAAGAATTTTTTTATGAGTTTCTGTGGAGGGGCGTGTGGCGTTATCCTTATCCAAGCTCCTAATTTGTTGCTCTAAAGCCACCAACTCTGCATGGTTCCTTTTTTTCTTTGCCGCCCGATAAGATATAATACCTCCCCTCAAATAGGCTTTCATAGTCTCCCACAGTATTGAAGGAGACGTTCCTGGAAGATCATTCATCTCACTGAGCCCCACCTGTCCACCTGCTGTTCATATATGTGCAAGGTGGAGCCAGTCAGAAGAAAGCTGACTTGAAATTAGGGTGGGGAAGGGAGGAAAAAACAACCTGATTCAGACAGCTGAAGTCCAATATTTGATACATAAGGATTGTTTTGAACTATGAATCATGCAAAGACTCCACTTATACTACAATAAAAACAGGATGGCAGCCTCCTTGTGACTGTCAAAAAAATGATTGGATAAAATTTTTTGACATTCAGCAAACAATTGCAAGTAGTGGCCATGACCAATTGGTCGCCCGGAGTTTGAGAGTGTAACACCCTCAACCTCTGGGCAACCACAATTGCACAGGTTATGTCACGGGAGACAACATGTTGTCAAACAGTCTGATTTGGACTGATTACAGTTACTCTCAAAGAGACTGGTGAAAGACAAATGCGTGTTGCAAACAATCCCGGCCAGTCTGCGCCAATGAACAACTCATCATAATATTTCAATAAGAGACTTAAACCAGCCGGTTGCCAGCTAGTTGTATTCTGGTTATATTTCTATACAAAAGCAAGGCTGCAGCATGCCAATGTCATTTTTCAGTCTTCAGTTTTTCAAATTTATGAGCTTCTGGCTGGAATCTGAATGAAAGCAGTTCTGTTTAATGCTAACTTAATTGGCAGCAGTAGCCAACTAGACCCATTTAGTTGCAAGCTGATTGCAGACTGACTTATATTTTGTTGCCATGTTGAAGAGCCAAAATCACTTAGAACATGGCATGTGACTGTGAGTGGTCGCTGATCTGGTCCCAACTTCAAAGTAACCATTTCAAAGGCAATGAGATCGCAAGTTTATTGCACACAGTTGCAATAATTTTGGTCCAACTATTGTTTTTTCTAATGTGACTGTAACATTAAAAAATATATTAAGTTATGTGAAACCCTAAAGAAGCTCTAAAAACCAACCATATATTACTTATTGTTACCAATAACAAGGCACACAAGATAAAAGCTACCAAAATAAAACAGGAAGTAACGCAACAGAAGAACACCTAATCTAGAGACAGACTTAACAAGAAGATTCAAGGGGACACAGAGGAGGCAGGATGAACTAACACTAAAGAGATCAAATATAAACTATATAACTAACCACATGCAGACACTAGATTGAAAAATTCATGAACCAATTAGCTAGTAAAGAAAGCAAACAATTTAGACATTTATCTGAAAAGCACCCATTTCAAACACATCAGACCTTTGAATAGCTGTTATAAGTTGTAATGAGTTTCATGTTGCCAATAAGACACTTCCTCTGCCTGTTAGATCATTATTACTTCATTTATTGGAGGTCCTTTTAGGCTGGAGTGGTAACAGAGGTTGTAATTAGCTGTGTTTTTCCAGATTAAAAAAGCAAACTAAATCACCAACAGGAGGTTAGCGGGGTGGTTGAATTTGTGTTCTAGTCATTTTAAAATTTATTAAAAACCATTTCAATTTAACAAGCTATTTTGATAGAAATAGCCCGTCTCATCTCCAATGCCACCTTGACCTTTTCTTTGAGGACAGTTTCGGTGAACACCCTGGTGATCATTGTGTGTATGTTTGATTAAATTCTGACCAATGACTGTTGGAGGAATAATTCTTGCGAACTGTGGATGGCTTTGTTGTCAGGCAGATGAGCTAATAACTACTTGGTTGGGCTCGGTCACAAAAAACACTTTTGGACTGGAAAAAAGATCATGATTTGGGTTAAAACACACCCTTTTACAATGTAACGCACATGTTACAAAGGTACATTTGCTAACTTAATACCTTAACTACCAGAAATTGTACGTGTTTCTTCACATGACCAAAATATTTGTTTTAAATTATCAATGATACTCTTCATTGTTTATGGATTGCAATGCATAATAACTGCTTTTTGAGCTTGGTGCATGGTAAAGGAATGTGCCTGTAACCCATGAGCATGCATAGAAAGTAAAAAAAAAAGGAACAGTTACAGCACGAGGGAGTAACAGTAACAGTTATAGTAATATGCCAGGGTAAGACTATTTATTTATTTTGAAAAGTCCAGCTGAAATTCAGTCCCCAAATTCAGTTAGTGAGCACTCCACAAATGTAAGGTCATAATGAACAACCTTGGGCTCCATGGACAAAGAGACACTCAAGAGAATTTTGAAATACAATCAGTGTCCTTGTTCCCTCAACCAGGTCAGAGTGACATTTGAATAACTCCAGCAAAAACTGCAGTGTTTTCCTGTGCTTCAGTAAGGCAGCTCATGTTCAAAAATGGTTTCTTACAGGAGCAAAATATACAACATTGTTAGATCAACACTCTCTGCAAACATGTTACACAAAGAAGTTAGGAAGTGATGTGTAAATATTCCCCTGGAACTTGCAGATAGATGTTGTCTTAATTAGAGGAGGGTGTGTTTGGTATTCGATGTGAAAAATGTGGGTGTGTATGAAGCAGTGCAGCTCGAGATGACTATATGAACTAGCTTACAGGCTTTGCTTCATTTCTTAAAAATCAAAGTCGAGGCTTATAACAGTACACCAGTATAAATCAATGCACTGCTCAAGCAGCTTTTCCAGACACTGTCGGCTGCAACTCTACCAAACGCTGATGCAACAGAAATGAGGCACAGCATTTCTTTGTCCATTTAAATCATAGTACTACTGCAGGTGGTTTTTCATTCAATATTCCAACCTTCTAAAAAAAAATCTGTTGGGTTGTATTTTAATGACAGAACAGTCTTACTGGGACCTCCCATGTGGGAACTGATTTGTTCAGTCAATTGATGGGAAAAGAAACAACTCATCATCTGTTATGCTGATATTCCAAAAGAACCAGGGCTTATGTTTGCAGATGTCTGCAGTGATGGTTGGACACCTGCTGATTTATTTCCCCCCAAGAATACTTTCACCATTTTTTTTAACAATAAGAAACAGGAGCATAAAAAAGAACAACAAATGGCTCCATCACCCTATGGATGATGTGTCCAAAGGACGGCTGGCCCGTGTGACTCATTTTGACCAAATCTGGGTGGGCTCCATGGGCTAAGGCCAGGCCACCAGGCACTTGTGGATCAGGCCCCAGTAACCCTGCTTTGGGTGGTGCTTCCCCCAGCTGGGAGGACCCAGAATACACTGGAGAGATTATGTGTTGTGGTTGGATTGGGAACACCTTGGTTCTAGAAGAGCCCCAGTTGGTGGCTGGGGTGAGGATAAGGAGACCTGGTTATCTCTGAAACATGTACCTCAATACAGTAAGTGGCAGAAAATGGACTGATGGATTCTACAAGCACAACAATTTATACAACTGTGCTATAGCATAAAAAAAAAAATCCCAAGGGCCATAACTGGTCCCTTAAAGTTATTATAATAAAAATCTCAGACATTACATGTAAACACTATGGCTCATTTGATCTTTTTTTCACATCTCATAAGCGGAAAGACAGAACAAAATTATCTAAGAGGGTTCAGTTTGCATGCAAAGTGTTGGTAGTTTTTTTTGGTTTTTTTAAATCCCCAGATTAAAACAGCTGGGGAAGCGTGGGCGTTCTCCTGGGCTCCTGCTGTGGTAATCCTGTTATAAAGCTCCTGCAGGGTAAGCTCTCTCAGAACGTCTGAGGGATAAACCTATGTGTACAGTAAACACCACCTCTGCTTTTCATTGTGATATCATTACATAACTTCATCAGAGGACCAACAGCTAATATTAGCTTTGACAGCATCAAATATCTTTCTTCTTAAACAGACTCCGCAGCAATGTCAAAATCACTAAAACCAAAAGAACACAAGATATCGTTAGCCTGGCTTGTACAGTGGATCTTCACTGCTTTCACAATTATAACTTTGTCAGTGTAATTATGATTAAGTGACTGAAAGATTGAAATTGCTAAAAAACAAAACAAAAAAACAGTTAACATTTAAAATTCAGTATATTTATGTTATTGCAATTTAAGACATGCTACTAGAGAAGATTTTGTTTTACCTTCTAAGTAACCTGAGACCAAGTTTGTAACATTTTTTTTTTACATCTGAAAATAAACCAGAGCTGGCTTACTTATGGTTCCTAAGGTATTTAAATGATGCATAATAAAAATGAGACATTGAGTGTTTCTTTTCATTCACCTCTTTTTACTCTGTTTATACCCCACTCAGCATTTAACCATTAGTTATTATAAATCTCTGTCTCTCTTCCGCAGCATGTCTTTTGTCCTGTCTCTTTAATCATAATGAAAAACCCAAATTAGAATGTTATGAGATTTAAGCCACATGAGACAACAGAGTGTAAAGAGGCCAAAATCATCTGTGGCCAATCTGCAGGTGCATCAGTCAAAAACTATGGAGTTATCTCGTGCCGATGGGAAAGGTCCAGTCTGGAAAAATCATGCCAAATACAGACAAGCTGTATCAACAAAGAGGAGCTGCAGCCACAAGCTACAACTGCCAAATAAAGATATAGGAGGAGTATTTAGTTCAGCAAATGTCTCTACTTTAAGCCCTCTTTAATGAAAATCCTGCAGATCACACATTTTTTCATACTATAATATCTTGACATTTCTGCATTGTTATTGCTCTTTGTGCTCTGTCCTTCATCTGCACTTTTATTGTTGCTGCCACTTTCTAGTTGTGCCCTGCGGTGATGTGATTTCCTCTCTGGATCTCATCCAAATGCTGCATTAAATCTCTGAATGTTTCTTTTGTTTATTGCTTGACGACAGGATAAGAGAACAGCCTGAACTCCTCAGGAAAACTCGCTAGGTGACGCTGGAACGGAGCCAAGAAAAGACCGACTGTGAACTTTTGAAACACCACATCAGAGGTGTCTGACGCTAACACCACAAGACACACACACACACACACAAAAACCCCCGTCCTCAAATCCCACTTGAAAAACAGGGTCATGCATTGAAGCAAAGTTCGGAAAGATTGCTCACAATCTATCCACTGTGCTCCTGCAGCAGAATTATGATGAACCATATCAAGGAATTCAATAATTTGGGGTGCTGTCAATCTTCTGCTGGGTTGTACACTGCACTGCACAACCTCATCAAATAACTACGATGGAATAAATGATTAATTAGTTCAATTTAGTAAAAAAAAAAAAGTTCAGCAAACAAAAAGGGAAACTGTTGAAAAACATGATAAAATATGCATATTAACTTTTTGCTCCCCACAAAATAATGAGTCTACATTTAGGAAGTATAACATTGTTTATGAACGCACAAAGGTCAAGGTTTGCAAGCAGTCAGTCTACGTTATGCAAACATTATCATAAAGCCTTGAAATCCAGTGAAACACTGGTCGCATCAGAAAGGTCAGCTATCGTCTAGACAGCTCGCTCCTGCTGCAGCGGGTGCTGTGTTGAAAGAAATACTGCACGATTCCTGCTGTTATCTTTCTGCAGGCTATGAGATTCAAAACGTTATCGGTCCTTCTCTTTCCAGCGAGGTGTTTCTTTTCTCCTTTTCTTTTCCTGACAAGGTGCGAAACCTTTTTTTCTAAAAAAGGATCCGAGAGTTAACCTGTGAAGTGAACAGTGTCATTAGCTGTGGGTTTTTAAAGACGTAAATGGCCACCTGTTACAATGGGAGTGCTTAAGTGTTTTTGAGAACAGGCAGCAAAACTCCTTAGTGCTGTGAGGACAGTGTAGGTCATTATGTGTGTTGCTTATACAACACAGTTTTTTGTTTTGTTTTGTTTTTTCAGTTATCAGTGACAAGAGTAACCTTTAGGATGAATGGCCCCTTTTTACCACCAAGGATTGACCCATTTACTGAGCTATAATAGGACTATAGCCTGCTTATCCAATCAGCCAATCATGAGCGACAGAAGAGCAAAACAAAAATCCTACCAGTGAGGTCTGTGCGTTCTCATAATCAGGTTTTTCAGTGCTCACGAGCACCATCTTCTAACGATGATGTTCGAGGGAAGATTTTAGATACGTTTTAGACATTTCTCAAAAATATGCTTGTTAGTTCTTGCTTTCCTTTTTGGTGTCTTACCCAAGCGAAAGTGGAAACAAAACCCGTCATGGCTGTCGGAGTCCAGTGCTCCTGCCCTCTCTTTTCTCCCTCTCGTCTTCATTCTCTCGCGCTCTCTTTCCCTCCTCCTCTCCTACATGTAGGCATTGGTGGTTGGCTTGGAGAGTCCCATTACCCCTGCCATACTTATGGACCCGCTTGTCCAGCTTCACTAGATTCTTCAGCTGGTTTAGGTGTTGATGTCAGGTTCAGTTTAGCCTCGTGTCTGGTTTTGGTTTCTTGTCCTCTTTCCCATTAAACCCTCGATGTGGATCTCCCCTGTGTGGAATCAGACTTGTAATTCTTAGTTGATCTACCTGCCTGTTCACCACTCTGTTAAAATTGTTGCTCAGGAAATATCTTGCTAATTGACGCCAGTGTTTTTGAAGAGTCTGCTTTTGGGTTCTTCTATTGTGGTCGTATCATGACAAAAACCTATATGTCAAACTCTAAGTGACTGAGTCTTCTGGATGACACTAATGTGGATTATTTCGTCACCTCCCCACTGATTTTGACAGAGAGAATATACATTTGCCTTCAAATGTGACTGAGAATGCCATTTCATTGTATGAGAATGTAACTGTAGTTCAGTCAGTACCACTCTGGTCAAGAGAAGATTTTTTCCATGTGCAATAATATAGATTCTCTGTTCTGACGTCTCAGACATGGAAACTTGAGGCGAAGAGAGCAGCATAAAGGCCCGTCACAGAACAGAGTTGTTTTGCAAAGCATCTAAAACAGTTTAGAAGGTGCTCAGTAATCAGCTGATCTACCCTGAATTTAGGCTGACTTCATGGCCTGCCTGCATTAATGCTGTGCTCCATTTGTGCTGAAACAGTAAAATGTTTCACTTATTACACATGATCACTTCAGACCTCGATGAAAGGTTATAGTTTTCCTCTAGATTATAGTCTGACCCACAAGGCCAATGAGTCATTTCAGAGCAAAGGAAAAGCTAATCCAAGTGACTACATTTAAATTACAGTTCTTTAATATTATAAAGTGAAAGGACCGGAGCGTTCATAACTGTACTGGTCCTGCTGTTTTACATGACCTGGGTGAATAAGAAATGAAAAATCTGACCCAGAACCACACACTCTGGAGAAAAAAGTGAGTCTGTTTATGACGGTGAAGGAATTAAAGCAATAAGAAACTCTCTCTGTGGCTACATGATTAACACACAGGGGTCAAAAATCTCAGCACATGTTTATTTCCTCTATAGAACTGCTTGGTTTCTGATTTTTATCTAATAGGATCTTGCAGTGTTTTGGTATTAATGGGTGAAGGTTGAACCAGTGATTCATCTCATCCTTCCTTTGTGTATTAATAGCTGGTACCAGCAGATGCAGAGACAGGGTCAGCAGCACTTTCACTTGGTAAACCTTAAAAGAATTAGCCTCCAGTTTACTGTGTCAGTTCAGTGGCAGCCTGCTGAAGTTCCCTTTGGCTTTTCCCTTTATAGCACCTACTGTGACAGGAAATACATCAGGGTGAGCAGAGCTTACACATTTCATACAAGACATGTGAACCAGCCATCTATAGTCATATTTTTATATAGCTAAGGTTTGATCTTATTTATCTTACATACTGTACATATTAAGTCTGACTGATAACATTATTTCACATCAAATGCAAGGCCTATGGGCTCTGATGCTTTATTAGGTACACCTCGGTAGTACTGGGTTGGATCCATTTGGGCTTCAGCACAGCCTTAATTCTTTGTGGCATAGATTCAGCAAACTGTGGAAACCTTCCTGAGATTTTGGTCCATTTTGACATCATAGCATCACACGGTTGCTGCAGATTTGTCGGCTGCACATCCATGATGCAAATCTTCCATTCTGCCACTGGGACCTGCTGACACCACCAGCAGCCTGAACTGCTGATGCAAGGCAGGATGGATGGCTTCATCCTGTTTATGCCAAATTCTGACCCCATCATCTGAATTTTGCAGCAGAAATTGAGACTAATCAGACCAAGCAACATTTGTCTAATTTTCTATTATCCAATGTTGGTGAGTCTGTGTGAATTGTAGCTTCCATTTCAGGAGTGTAGCGCATCTGCATTGAGGTTCACAGTTTTGAGTGTTCAGAGATGCTCTTCTGCGTGTCTCAGTTGTGACGAGTGGTAATTTGAGTTACTGTTGCCTTCATATCAGCTCAAAGCAGTCTATTCTCTTCTGACTGCTGGCATTAAGAAAACATTTTCACCCAGAGAACTGCCACTCACTGGATATTTTCTCTTTTTCAGATCATTGTGGGAGAGAAAACCCCCCCCCCCAAATCCTAAAGATGGGAGTGTGGGAAAATCCCAGCAGATCAGCAGTTTCTGAAATACTCAGATCAGCCCATCTGGCACCAACAATCATGCCATGTAGTGTGTGTGTGTGTGTGTCTGCGTCTGAGACAACAGGGTTCTGACTGAAAAGCAACAACCTCTACTTTGATTCCAGGGATACTCGGCAGACACCTTTAAAGTTCAGCTGGCTATCCATTTCTCGATGTCTGACACAGTCACATTTGACATCAGTAAGTTATACCCACACACATGCACATGCACACACAGTTACACATGAAAGTGAAGAAACTTCCTCTCTAGAAAGATTCGATCTGCAGAGCTTTGCTGGCTTCTCTTTTACACTTGCTTGAGTCCGTGTGCGACCTGAGGATGTGAGCGCATTGTTTTCAACTGTTTGTTCTATTTTGTCTGTCTGTTTTTTCGTTCAGTGTTTTAGGAGTCACACATTATCATCATCGCTATCACTGTGCACAACTTACCTGTAAAGAAATGATACTCATTGCTGGGTTTGGCAATGTATCAGCAAATGCTCATTCTCACACAGTAAAAAGAGTATGTGCACAAAGTTGAAGTCACTTAAAAATTTGGAGTGAAAATAATCTACATTTCTGCTTTAGCTGAGGCAGAAATGAAAAAAAAAAAAGCAGAACTGTTTCTTGATTTCACTCAAAATTTGAAGTGTTTTCAACTTTCTGCACATACACTTTTTTGAGTGGAGGTTATCATGCCAGCAGTGTCTCAAAGATGCACACAAGGTGTCCTTTGATATTAGTGCCTTGCTGTATAAATACGGGATACTGAGGGTCATTAATCGAATTTGAAAGAGTGACCAAGTCCACATAAGGAGACAGCAGTGGCAGCTTTAGTGCAAATCACAGCAATGAGAGAGTGGTTTGTGTTCTGGAAGCTTTGCTGTTGTACTTATCCACATGATGCCTTTGGGCACTGAGCGCTGCAAATAGCTGCAAATTTACTATTGTCAACTGGGAGAAAATGGTCACTGTTTTTGGAGTTTGGAAGAATTATTTTCTTTACTTGCGTTTTGCATTTGTTTTCACTCACTGGTTAGTTTCAGGTACTGGAAAACTACTTTATTAGATTTAGGAAATGTTTGTTTGGTTTGAAGCTTTGACAAAATGGCACTAACTGACACGCTAGGGGTGAGAACCGGCTTGAGCAATCATGGTTTGGGTTTAAATGCACTGCTTTACAACAGGACCTCCATTCACTGACAAATGGTGACCTGGGAGTGACTGATCCCTCCCACAAATGCCATGACCTGGTGCATCAGGGGACAGACACTGAAGGACACCATAGGCAGAAATGCCAGCAGCTTTGATAAAATGGCAATTGCAATATTCATCGTCATGATCATCATCAGCGATTTATGATCTGTCTGCATGACAGCATGGTTTGTCAGTATTTTCCAAAACAGCTTAAAAAGGTGCTTTTTGATCTGACAACTTTGCAGCCAAGGTTTCTGTAACTTTAGGCAGCTGCAGTGCATGTCTGATTACCCAATATTGGTTAAAATGATTTACCATTAGAGCAGAAATGCTCAATTTGAAGTTGCTGCATGGGGGATTCATGCAGGGAGGGTGTCAGGGTGGAAGGATAAATCACCAAACGTAACAAAACTGATTTGTTTGAATGTGACAGAGGCATCAGATAAGAAAACTCTTCTGTCAGCGCAATGTATTCTGTCATTTCTTTCAAAATATAAAGTAGTAAAACATCTGCATTTCTGCTGAAAGCTTGAGAAAATATCTTATCATGAAGACTGTGTGATGATCAGTAGCTCCAGAAAACTGTTGACTGGATTAAATGGATTATTGCGTCAGCTGAAACTACTTGGCTCAGCTTAAGGAAGATTGTGATCACAGTAAGAAAGGAAGAAAGAAAGCAGTGTTTGTTAGAAGGCAGGATGTGAGCACTGGAATCCACTTTGTTAGATCCAGCTGAATACCCAAACCTCCTTGATAAGAACTTGTTTCTACATTGTAACATTATCAACAAATCCATCCTTTTTCTTCCGCTTATCCAATTTAGGGTCGCAGGGGGGATGGCCCCTATCCCAGCAGTCATGGGGCGAGAGCCAGGGTACACCCTGTACAGGTCACCAGTCCATCGCAGGGCCAACAAAGAGAGATGGACAATCACTCACACCTACGGCCAACTTAAAGTGTAACAAAAGAATTTCCCTACTGTGGGATAGATAAAGTATGTCTTATCTTAATGAAGGTGACACAGCCTGTAGCAAGTATAATACATAAAAGCCTATCAATGTTACCAATGGGAGCGATTAAAATTTACCTCAAATGACTACTCTGCACTTTAACTTTTCCTTTTCATTACATTTATACCATGTCATTATTGACCTTACGGACTCATAAAACTATACTTATTTTTATTACCAACAGAGAAATATCTGTTAGCACGTTTGAGCCTACTCGGAAACAGAGTTGCTATAAAGCTATGCAGCCACCTGTGTTTGTGCAAATGAATCAAATTTAAAGGACCCCATGTTATGTATATATCCATATTAACCACCAAAATGACCAATGAATAGAATTAATTAATACTTTTCATATTCATCTAGGTTTTTTGTTTTTTTTTGTCAAAGAAATGGCCAAAGAACCGCATGCAGCTCTGGAGCTGCGCGTCAAAGCAAGCCAGCAAAAAGCTAACTGAATCATCAGATTATTAAAATGCTGTTCATTCGAGGAAAAGCCCATTTAAAAGCCTTTATTGTTTGTGACAGCTTTAGTCAAAAATGAAAAATGTATAATTACTGTCTGACATGCTGTATATCAAAGAAGCCTTTTAGTCAGCGCAGCTTTTCCTCAGAGAAACTTGCTCTGAAAAACGGTAATTGCAGGTTCTCACATTGTTTCCTCCTCTGTCCATGCATTCATTCACTCAATTTGCTTGCAAGTACATGCAGCAAACTCTGGGACAAAAATATGGCATCATATCATACCTAAGCCAAGATACCTCAGCCATGTCAACAGTGAAGCGTACGCCTCACTTTAATGGGATTCTGCCAAAGCGGTGCAAGTAATCAGTCATATTTTCACATGCTTGCAATTAACCCGTAACCTCAACAATGTAATTGCTTGCTAAGCTTCGCAGACAACAAATAATCTCCAAAGCTTCTTCATTAGCAATTACACATAACTGGGGAATTATGAAGATATTTCTGGAAACAGACTCTCTTGTTGGCTGACATTGATGTGTGGAAGAAGGGCAGAGGGATTGCAGTTTGCAGCATTAGCTGTGGGTCACAGGCAGGACTTGGCTCATTACAGTGTTTGGTCTTTGACACCACGCAGAGAGCAGCGCACCTCGCAGAGACCTTGATAGCTTGACTGACTGCATGTCCATCAAAAAGTGTTCTCACGTCTGATGAAAGTTTTGGCTGGTGGAAGCTGTAATGGGTTTGGAAGGACAAAAGGGGAAAGTGAACAGACATCCAGTAATTGTACTGGCAGTGTGCTCAGACCTGCCGGAAACAAAGTGGCCCGAAACTCTTGAGTTCAGCTGGCAGGAGAAAAAGTTGCAGTCTTTTTGCCACTAAGATTGAAAATGAAGTTTTTTTGTATTTCTATTTTTTCATCAGCCATTGAGAAGTGGACCTGCTGCTGTTTGGTTCTGCTGCATAACCGATGGCCGGACAGTCTCCTTCCAGATTTTCTGAATTCATGGTTCTATCAATTACATCAAGTCATTCAGGTCCTGAGGCAGCAAAGCAGCCCCAGATCATCACTCTACCACCATCATATTTGACTGTTCTTTTTATGAAGTTTTATGTCTGATGTAGCACTCCTTCCAAAAAGTTCAGCTTTTGTCTTGTCAGTTCACAGAATGTTTTCCCAAAGTCTTCAGGATCATCAAGATATTTTTTGGTAAATGTGAGACGAGCCTTTGAGTTCATTTTGGTCACCAGTGGTTTTCTCCCTGGAACTCTCACATGGATGCCATCATGAACTCTGACCTTAACTGAGGCAAAGCGAGGCCTGCAGTTCTGTAGATGTTGTTCTGGGTTCTTCTGTGACCTCCTGGATGAGTCATTGATGCCCTCTTGGAGTACTTTTAGTAGCTGCTCCTGGGAAGGTTCACCACTGTTCCAAGACTTCTCCATTTGTGGATATTGGAGTCCCAAAGCCTTAGAAATGGCTTTGTAACCCTTTCCAAGCACAGGTTCAGGTAGGTATGGATAGCTTTTTTGCCTTAATAAATGAAATCATCATTTTAAAACTGAATTTTGTTTTTACTTTTTTTTTTTCTTTTACACTCACCCATTCATATTAATGGGGGAGTGTGCCTAAACTTTTGACTGGTACTGTATTAGTGAATGAAAAATTACTTGTAATTGAGTAGTTTTATATTTAGTGAACTGATACAAAATCCTCTTCAACAAAACGCATGGAAAACAAATGATGCAACCAGGCTTGATTTAGTGACCTCAGCTACTCTCGTGCTCTTAAAGGGTATTAAAAGGTCAGCAATAAAGCCAGAGGCCCGAAAAACTCTGACGTAAGAAAAAACACACACAGAATAATCTAAATATCCATTCTAAAAGTTCACTGCAATCAGCAAACACATAGACTTACCGGCCACTTTTTTAGATGCACCTTACTACTTTTACCTTCAGAACTGCCTTAATTATTCACCTGCCCAAAGGTGCTCTATTGGAATGATACTGGTGACTGTGGAGGTTATTTGATTACATTGAGCTCACTGTCATGTTCAAGAAACCAGTTTGAAGTGATTTGGGTTGCATTTTCCTGCTGGAAGCGTCCATCAGAAGATGGGTACACTGTGGTCATAAAGGGACATGGTGAGGAACAATACTAAGGTAGGCTATGGCATTTAAATGATGCTCAATTGGTCCTAAGAGGCCACCGCCACCACCAGCCTGAACCACTGATACTATGCAGGATGGATCCATGCTGTTTGTGCCAAATTCAGACTCTACTATCTGAATGTCAAAGCAGAAATCAAGAGTCAGACTGTGCAATGTTTTTCCCCAATCTTATATTGTCTAATTTCGGTGAGCCAGTGTAAATTGTAGCCTCAGTGCCCTGTTTTTAACTGGCAATCAGCTTCAAGGTTTGACATGTTGTGCAGTCAGAGATGCTCTTCTGCATAAATTGGTTTTAACAAGTTATTATTTAGCTAAATGTTGCCTTCCTAACAGCTCAAAGCAGTCTGGCCATTCTCCTCTGACCATTGGCATCAAAGATGCATTTTCTCCCAGAGAGCTGCTGCTCACTGTCATTTTCGGAGCACTCTCTGTAAACCCTGGAGATGGTTGTGTTGGGAAATGTCATATTTGGGCTAAAGTTGGACACCAAAGGCAGCTTCAAATGATTGAGCAAGAGTGAAACTTGAGACTTTGGTTTAATAGCAGCGATATAACGGGAACTCTGTGGAGGAGGAGAAGAAGGATTAGCTGAGGCCATGGTGGAGTTTTGCAATAAAAGGCAGCAATCAAGTTTAACAGTCTTACTTGGAGGAATGAGTGAAAAAGGCTCAGGAGGGGTCTTTGGTGGACAGGTGAGAAAGGTGAATGGTGTAGCAGTAGAGAGCGGGCAGGCAGGTAAGTTTCTCCCTGCAGGTATGAGATTCCAAAATTTAGTGGCTGGTGGTGAACATAGATTTCTTCAGCGCAGCAGGAGCGATGGTTGTGGGGGAAATTTCCAGTAGATCGGCAGTTTCTGAAATACTCAGGCCAGCGCATCTGGCACCAACAAGTATACCATGCTCAAGGTCACTTAAATGACCTTTCTTCCCCATTCTGATGCTTACTGTAGTTTGAACTTCAGCAGGTCATCTTAACCCCCCTCATCACACACAGAAACACACACAAAAAAAACCTACTTACTACAGCAGTTATGACGTTTAGAGGATTTCCCTCATCTTTAATAAATGTTTTTTTTATGGTTTCCCACAGATTTAAAGCTACAATTTAAAAAAGGAGCAAAAAGCAGTAAACAGTAATTTCCAGGACCAAAAAAAAAAAACAAAGCAAAGCACATTGGTACAATGAGGGTTTGTCTACCCAGTGAGCAATTTTGATTATGAGTAGAAAGAAGCTTTCCCCGTCTCCACTGCCAACTCTGTCACAGTTAAGTGGTCTGCAAGCAGTGAATGTTCCTGACACAAAAATAGACACATTAAAGCCATTCTGACTCTCATGAGTCAGTCAGTTTTCAATTAAAATGTATGGAAGTTCAATTGAGAGCGCTTCCAACTCACTGAAAGTTTCAAGCTCACCTACGGTTTTGAACTCATGATCTCGCTATGGTAATAAGTCCCGAGCTGTGATCACAAGAGCCACGTGGGCTTTAAACGCTGTGATGTGTTTTGTGAAAATGGTGATAAATGGGAGTGACAAGAGTCATTAAAACATGCCCACTGCTTCTTTTTTAAACTGTTATGCATTCCTAAGCATCCTCGAGCTAAAAGGCCCAAATGTGTTTCAACTGGTTTTGACTGAATGAGGGCAGAGAATTTAACTTTGCATAAAGCAGAGGTATTTAATTGTTGCATGCGGGTTAAAAGTAAATGTCATAAGCCAGTAGTCCTTCAGAGAAGCCAAAAAAAGTACATGCCTCACATCCCACTATTTTTTTTTTTTTTAATAAATCATTAACAATAAAAAGGGTCCAAGTTGAAGTCTAGTGAAATAGGAATGATGTCTAGACATGTCCACACATTAATAAAATGCCTAAAAGTTTAGTTTACATGAATTCAGTTGAACTGCTCTTGCTATTATTTCTACTAACGTCTACTCCTAGTGTATTCAGAGCAAATAATAATGACCTGAGAGGAATCCTTATGTCCAGAAAACCCGATAAGTGTTAAACTCCTACTCCTGTTCAGGCAGAGTATTTACATAATATGTAATATGCCAAATTTAATATTATTTAATATCTTTATCTAGAATAAACATATAATCATGTTTAATGTCTTTATATATCACACATGGAGTGCAAGGATTTTAAACTAAACTAAACTAAAACAATTTCATTCATTTCAATTCAATTTTCTATATAGCACCAAATCACAACAGTCTCCTCAAGGTGCTTTATATTGCAAGGTAAAGGCCATACAATAATTACAAGTTGAATGAAGCTGAGAAGAAGCGTATGCAAAGATAATACTGCGTGAGTGTGCTACTACAAACAACCAATTTTAGATGTATTTAATCTACTGTAAACATCAAACTACTGACTAATGGAACTTTAAGGTTGGGGGGGGTGTCAAATATCAAAGTCTAATAGGGTCCACATTTACCATTTCGATGAAATAACTCACTTTCTGCAGCAGTAACAGAGGATCTCTAAAGGAGTTAAAGCTGCAGTTTGATTTCTTACCTGTTCATCACTATGAAGCAAAGGGTTTCTTTCCTTCCTGCTAGGGCACCGAGTACATTCACACTTAATACCCAGACAGAATTGCTGCTCACACAGTTGTTCACAAAAGAGAACAAAACATCAGTTTAAATAATGAAATCTTAATGTGATGCGCATGTCAACTTGTGTTGACATGCGCATCACATTTCACAGTTTTTCTCATGGATTATTTTGTTCATTTTGAAAACTAGAAAACCAGTAAAAAAAAAAGACTGATGACATCATTTAGGAGGACCACTGACAAATTAGTGTCTGCCGTCTGACTTCGAGTCTGCTCTGTAGTATATAATGCCCCCAGCCTGACAATAGGCAAAAATTAGTTTGCTAGATGGATTATTCTGGCTCTATTAGCATGATGTTTAGAAAGTGCAGTGCCAAGAATCTAATCAGCGATCCCATCAAGAGGGACGGGTCGGACCTCTTAGCTCTGCTGCTAACAAATGGGATTCTGGCTGTGTTGAAATGACCAGTACATTATTTTTGCCAGAGCGGTTGGTACAGTACTTGCATGATGCAGTGCTCACACTGGTTTACAACAAGCTCAAAAAAATCATGCTACAAAACTGTTTTGATTTACTTAGAAAATAAAAAAGACTTGACCTTTACACTTATGAAGTAGGCATTGTCTCTTAATCAGATTTAAACAGAACTGAAAACCTGGTTTTGTTCTTCTCCATTAAAAAAATACTGCATTTTTTTGCAGCCGTTAGTACAAATTAGCGGCAAACAGTAGTATGTAGCATACAATATAATCAAATTAGTTGTTGTAGTTAGCATCTAATAGGGTCTGAAGCTCAGTTTCTAGTCTCATCTTTTTAATGTTTCATGAGATTTGTCATATTACATATGGCTGATACATTTATTTTAAAACAAAATGGTAAACCAAATGTCCTAACTGAAATATACACTCACCACCTACTTTATTAGGTACATCTGTTCACCTGCTCGTTAACTCAGCCAATCACATGCTGGCCACTCAGTGCATTTAAGCATATAAACATGGTCAATACGACCTGAAAGTTCAAACTGCAGAATGCGGAAGAAAGGTGATTTAAGTGACTTTGAGCTTAAGCGGTTTGGATGGCCTGAGTATTTCAGGAACTCTTGATTTGCTGGAATTTTCACACACAGCTATCTCCAGGGTTTACAGAGCACCGTATGAAAAAGAGAACACATTCAGTGAGCGGCAGTTCTCTGGGTGCTGCTCATGTTGAAGGTCAGAGAAGAATGGACACATGCTTATAGGAAGGCAATAGCAACTCAAATAACCACTTGTTACAAGTTATGTAGAAGAACATCTCTGAACCCACAACACATCCAACCTTGAAGCAGATGGGCCACAGCAGCAGCAGAAGACCACACTGCCAATCCTGTCAGCTAAGAACAGGAAACTGGGGCTACAAATTGGACAGCTGGAAACTGGAAAAACATTGCCTGGTCTGATGAGGCTCAATTTTTTGCGACATTCAGTTGGTAGGATAAGAATTTGGTGTAAATAGCATGAAAGCATGGATCCATCCTGCACTGTATCAGTGCTTCAGGCTGGTGTGGGTGGTGTAATGTGTGGGGAATATTTTGCTGGCACAATTAAGACCCCTTGTTACCAACTGAGCACCACAACCTACCTAAGTATCATTGCTGACCATGACCATCAAATTAGGACTACAATGTACACATCTTCTAACGGCTGCTTTTAGTAGGAAAACTTGCTACACCAATGGAGGCACTAGAGCACTTTGGGGTTAAGATGATGAGAGGTGAAACATTTTCAAGAAACCTAAAGATGTTCAGTCACCCTTTTTCAAGCTTCAGAGACAATCATGACCTGGATAAGTGAGAACCTACACTTAGTCTCTTGGAGTTTTAAGGTCATGGTTTTCTGTCTATGTTAATTTTATTGTTTCTAGTTTTGTATTATTTCTAGTTAAAAGCTACTTTTGGCTGCACCCTTATTCACAAGGAGCCTAGGTGAGTCCTAGTATTCCTGAGGATTCCTGGATGTTTGAATTGTGCGCAATAGGTAAAAACCACTACAAGGCATCAGTGCGTGTGTGAATGGGTGAATGTGGCTTGCAGAATAAAAGCACTCTGACTGCTTTTAGAGAAAAACACTACATAAGTAGCAGCCAATCATTTACCTTTTATCTCTGACTAGATGTTAATAAGCTTTTGATCTACACCCTGATGTAGATAAATCGCAGGTGGTCGACTCAATGTGAGAACAGACCTTGTAAGTTTCAGAACGGTTTAATTAGTTGACTGAGATTTGAAATGTCAAATTTTATATAGCTACCTGGTAGGAAGTCAACACTAACCCCGACATTTGTGTTTCCTCACAGTACATATTCGAGTCTGCAGTACTTCTTTCAAAGGAAAATCTCCAAATACTGTCACCTTGGAGCAATTTGAAAGCCGAGCAGCTGTAGATATAAATGAATTTAACGTGTAATGTTGTGCCTCACTGTGAACGAAACCAACAAAATGTGAGATAATCACACTGCAGAGAACCACTAGTTTTCCTGGTGACTTTCCAGTGCAGAATTCCCTCTGGTTTCCAGTGGTCCCCACGTCACTGACCCTGTCACTACCAATTGCTTGTATTTGCAATTATGCCTTGTTTACTTCTATCATTGCCTTTAGCTGTGGCAAGATGCTTATGTAACACAGCATATGATGCATGATCATCTGCACTGCTGTCTCCCTGAGAGAAATCAATTTGCCCCAGTGGTTCACATCTTGCTGTTTCCATTCTGCAATTGCATTGCTTTCTTCTCTTTCTGCTGTGTGTTCTCTGTGTTTCCTGCATGTATGGGTGAACAGTGGGAGTCCCTTCATGATTATTAATACATATGGCACAGAATGGCCAGAGTTTGAAGTTTATTCTGTATGAAATCTGGTGCTCAAAGGCAAAATATACTGAAGTGCCTGGATGGAGCTGCCAAATACTCCAACCCCAGGGTTGGAGTATTTGGCACAACATTTAAAGATTTCAGTGTGTTTGAGGGTGCAAATTTTGCCAAACTGAACACAAACTTCTCAAATAATTAGGGAGAAAAAAAATTGCACGTCAAATTTCGAAAAGGGCACAGTCAAAGTCCTGTCAGCATTGTTCCACTGTATGTCTCACATGCACAAATTTGGTACACATGCAACCTGATCGTGTCCTCCTATCTTGTTGCACTTCACTGCACAAGGGGGTCTGGAAATCTATTAACCTTTCAGCCAGCAGGAGAACTACCCAGCTAGCCAGGAGGGGAGCAAATGCATCTATATTCAAAGGTTAAGGGAGATGTGGAGTAATGAAGCAGAGGCACAGAAGAGTGAAAGGGGGGGTATTTGAGATTTGATATCTAGGAACATAAACACACAAGCCACTGCTCAGACTCACCAAAGTATTTGCTCGAAGCTGTTTATTTCAGCTCTAGTTGAAAAGAGGACTTCTCCAGTGCTGAGTGCTTTCACCTTCACATTGAGATATAGTGACATTTTTTTTTTTTTTAGAAATTAAGGGGGAACGTTAGAGAGTCTGACTGCAAAAGAAGATGAAACAGCATTTGGGAGTGAGAGCAAAGCTTCAGTAAAAATTCTGCAGTCTAAAGAAATTACACTGAGTTGCTTGCACTCTGCCTTTTAACACTTCTTCACTTTCCTCAAAGTCAATTAAAATCCAAAAAGATGCATAAAAATAAAAACAATTTCTTACTTTTTTTTTTTTTTTTAGTTAAATTAAAAGTATGTTTAGGGGAAAACTCCCAGTGACACCACATCAAACAGTGAAGTGACTTTTTTTTCAAAGTGTCATGTAAATATTTAGATAATGCAATGAAATCCCGAAAGGTAGAAGTGATTAACACTCCAACTATTAGCTCATTTCCTGGGAGGAAAAGAAAATCGAAATTTGTCTATGATTGTTCTAATAGAGTATTGATTTCTGCAGCAGCTAAAGACACATGGACTGGCTAAAAAAGCTCTAGTTTAATTGCTGGAACTTCTTTTGAAAGCATGACATGACATCCTTTGGCTTGAGCTGGTTAAATAAGCAGCTGTGGGTAATCCACTTTTTTTTTTTTAAATTGACACAGCGGATAAGGTGCAGCTTCTTGTCTATTCCTTGGTGAGCATTTCCTCGTCTTCTTTCGGCTGCTTCCTTTAGGGGTCGTCACAGCAGATCATCTGCCTCCATCTCATCCTCCTCTGTCACATCAACCCTCTGCATGTCCTCCTTCACTAGATCCAGAAACCTTCTCTGTGGTCTTCCTCTTTTCCTCCTGCCTCACAGCTCCATCCTTTGCCCAATATTGCCTCTATTCCCGGCACATTTTTCAGACACAATTTTGAGAGCTAATGCAGACAATTGAGTTAAGATGGCAAACCTTGGAAATATGAGAAAGTCTGGTTGTTTTGAATGCATCATTTCTTTCTTTCTTTCTTTCTTTCTTTCTTTCTTTCTTTCTTTCTTTCTTTCTTTCTTTCTTTCTTTGTCGTTGATGAGCTTTTCAAGTGCTGCATCATATTTACTGAGTTTGATTTGGATATTTTTCTCCATACTTTGAGACACTAGCATATCATCAGGGCAAGCAAGGCAAGCAGTACTTGCATATTGCAATCTAAAAATAGACAGCAATTAAAATAAAAGTGATCCCTCTCGTTCATCTCCGACAGCATTAAGTCATAAAGCTTCTCACTTGTTTGCATCCATCCTTTAAAGCACTGCCGTGCTTGATTACCAATCCTCTGGAAACTGTATGGAGCGTGAAGGTGTGTCCGTGTCCTGTTAACAATGGCTGAAATTGTCAAGCTGAGCACCTAACAGCTTTTTCTGGTTGTTTGCACATGTGCATTGTGGAAAAACCTCTGGTCTTTTAAGGGAAACTGGTGGGAGACCAGCATGCTAAACAAGCTGCTGCTGACGCGGCTTTTAGCTTTAGCATTGTAACCATTACAGTCTTTTACATAGTACTTACACAGTACTTAATACTTACGCTTTTCTTATACATGCATTGTATTAATGCCTCAATTGTGCATTAGTTTGCTAGTTTGATTGCATAAATCAGTTGGAATCTGCTTTCATGTGCTACAAAACTCATCTAAATCTTTACCAATAAAACCCTGAAATTTTAAATAGAAGCAAATGCAAATAAGAAGATTCTTCCTATGCTTTCGTCCTGAATACCAGCAACCAACAGACAGCTGGTGTGCACACTACAAGGCAATATCTCCTGAGTTATACTCGGTTAATTGGCAGAATTACAGCTATTTATCACAGGCACAACAGTGTGCAACATGTAATTTTCCTATAAGAAGAAAATAAAACATATATTGACACATGCAAGTGCATACACAGCTGACATCAGCTACTAGAACCTGCAGGTGTGATCACCTATCCTGCCCAAATTACAGCCAGCAGCTCCTAACAATGAAAACAAAACATCAGTTCAGGACAAATTAGTTAAAGCTAGTCAAATGTGTCAGCGTGTAGCAGCAAACACAAAAAAAAAAAAGTCCCACCATAATGTGAGAGGGAAGGCTTCTTCCAATATGTCAAAAGAAAATTAAAGACTACAAAAAACACACACACACACACACAAAAAAAACCTAATGTAACCTTGAGATTTATATAAAGCACAAATTTTTTCGTTGCCACTGCAGCCAGAATGACAGTGGGCTGGAGCAGAAAAAGTATCAGGGAGAAGGACAGCCAACAGGAGCTGACAGCTACACGTTTATACTGATCCACCTGTGTGTGGAAGCGGAGTAACGTGACAGCTTAATTAAATTTATCAGGGTACTGGAGAAGGCAGATGTTATTTTTTATACTTAGTTGCTTTTTGCAGATGGCAGAACTTCTGAAAGTCTGAGTTAGATAACACAATTTTCTTCAAAATAAGAAAAATCAAAACTCACGACTGCAGGAAAGGAAACATCCCATCTATAATGTGATGTACATTTAAGCAAGTAAGAAGGTTATTTCAGAATCCAGTTGTGGAGGTCAGAAAGCAACAACAGTCATTTTGAATAGTTAATGAAGGAAGTAAATGCCTTGATCTTCAGTGGAGCCCATGCCCAGGGCCATATTCAAATAGTTAATGAGATAGTTAATGGATATCTCTGCACACCCATCAGACAAGAAGACTTAAGTTCTCACAGAGAGAAACTGGGGTCCAAAGCATTACCCAGTGGATGGTGGCGGAAACATCAGAAAGACCATTTTGAATCCATCATTTTATTAATGCCGCTCAGAAATGCCTGAGTAGAGCACTTTGCCGAATTCAAAAGGAAGCATTCAGATGCAGTGACAGCTGTATTCAACCCCCGTCGGGCAGAATGATCAGAGAGAGAAACACTTGAGCTGAAGACAAAACCTTTTGCTTTCCAAGTCAATATAATATTTGACTTCAAGGAGAATGGCACAAGAGATACAACAGTCCCAAAAATGTATGAAATGCAATTTGAAAAATGCAAAAAATCTGCTGTTAATTAAGAAGGCAGAGTTAATTGAATTTAATTGCAAGATGAATACAAAATTAATAATCATCCAATCAATCAGTTGACTTAATTACGTTGCTCCATCCAATGCAGTATAATTAGTGTTTTCTTCAGAATAAGACTAAATTAAAGTCTCTTGTTCTGTGGAGCCTCTCTTCACCCACATGTGTAACTACTGTAAGAGAAAATCTTTGAAATCTGCACTGGAGGCTCAGAGGAGCCATGACTGTCATTAATCCATTTACAAAGACCCAGAAAATTGCCAAATGGAGTCTTCTTGTGTTCACAGTGAGAGTATGCTTTTAATAAACTATTACATAAACTATTGTATAAGTGTCACAATGTTCTAAGGGAAAAATAATGATGTATAATGAGGTAGAGATAGACTTTTTTCCTCATACAGAAGGTAGAAGTGCTACTATAAGTGGAGCTACTCCTTGCCACCACCTCCAGCTCTTCTGGAGGATACCACTGATAGTATTAGTAAGCCAGCTCAGAGGCATAATCTTTCCAGCTTACCCTTGGCCTGCCCTGGGGGTCTCTTCCAGGTTTGACATGGCCAAAATACCTAGGTGCTATCCAACAGCCAGAACCACCTCTAATGCTTCACATTAACTGTCAGATAGATGTTAGATACTCTAAATGTATTATCACACTCTTAAAACGTGGTCACACCTAAAGCCTGCAATTTACACTAATAGTGGAGGTGGCCACTGTGCATAATGCATCTTTCTTTTTGGACCATTTCAAGTATGAAATTAGATACATGAATGCCAGATTACTATGATTTACTTCTTATTGTCCAGGACGTGACAAAGAAAATTGCTTTACATAATGTCACGTCACTGTTTGGGAAAAGCTCATCTTTACATACACTTACAGTAACTGTGTGAGTTGCAGGTTGATAAAAGTGACTTGCACTATTTTCTTGTAGCACAGTAATGCTGTAACATGTTTTGTACTTGAAGTACTGTTAAGTTGCCCTGATGCATCAGCGTGAGTGTGTGCATGAATGTTGGACAAGGTGCTTTGATATAGAAAATAGTGCTCATATGAATGTGTATGTGAGGGAAGGAGAAGTGGAATTAGGGCTTCACTATTCGAGGCAGTATGTCTAATGATGTTTTCAGACCAAACATGAAGTCCCGGTGTGATTTCATGATATCTATGCAAAGATGTGAATCAACAGAAATTCTCCATTTCTCTTTTAGAGGCAGAACACAAAAAAAAGAGAAAAATAAACCAAATTGTAGGACTTCCTGGTAAGTTGTGACAATATGTTTGTGTTCACAATGACCATTTGCCTCTGTACAGTACATCACCACAGTGCAGACTTCCAGCTTTAATTCACGGAGTTTTACATTCACTTTTCAGGGGCAGCAAAGTGTGGCCCCTGGGTTTGAATCCGCTGGCTGGCTAGAGCCCTTCTGTGTAGAGTCTGCAAGTTCTCCCTTTGCTCTCTGGGTATACTCCTGCCATCCCCCCAAAACCCCATCCCCATAGAGTCGGTGCCTGCTCCCAGACCACCAAAAAACAAAGCTAAAATCAGCAAAAAGCTATTTAAGCATA
>JASGAU010341056.1:0-13736 GCA_030220045.1 Australoheros facetus
TTGGGTTAATTATAATATTAAATCAGGAATGTTGATTAACCTTACAGAGACTGATTGGAGTGATAGAACTGAACATCATTAACAGCAGAATAAAATAACAGATGTCACTTGTGTGGTTTACTCAGTCTAAATAATATTTAACCATAGCAGTTCAATTCTCCACAGCATTGTCGAAATTAGTAGAGAACTCAAATAAATAAATAAATCCTGTATCTTTAATGGTGGGAAAATGTTTGGGGAAATCAGATGGACAAATTCTAACTTTTCCTCCTTTCCTAGGAATTAGTTGCCTGGGAAAAGACATAAAAAAGTGGTGGTATCTGCACCATCCGGCAAACACAACCAATCTGTTCAAGCAGTTTAAGTTCAAACTACGCAGCCCTACCAGTATAACCAGTAACCAATATTTGCTGTGTTGGCCTGAATAATTCTGATTTAGTCTGAAGCTGCACATGTTTTCTGTTTGCTCTGGGCTATAATGAACCAGCGTCCATGTTCTTGGATTGAGTTACTGATTGGAATGAATTGAATATCAATTTTTCATACAAATGCAGGATCTGTCAGTATGTTGTGGCCGTGCACTAAAATGTGAGCAAATTTATTTGGTCTAATGTCTTCGTATCTTTGTAGTATTATTAGTCATGACAACTAGTATTACCTTTCTGTTTATTTATGTGTGTTGTAATCTATATATTTTTATATTTTATTTATATACTTTTTTACATTTTTTTATATTCTGTATTTTATTTTCAATTTAGTTTTTATTTATTTTCAACAGATTGTAGAAGTGCACTAGATTTAAACTTATTAAGTGTTCTTTAAGCACAATAAATGCAGTGTTTACAAAGTGAGCAAATAATCATGATATCAATATTGACCAAAATAATTGTGATCATGAATTGTCCAATATCGAGCTGTCCTAACTCCTCAGAGTTTAAACTTGATTCCTGGAAAATGAAAGTGGAAGCATCAGCCTGGTCTCTGTTTATGAGCTTAACCCTCAAATTAATCTCAGTGTGTTGTTCCTCATCGCAGCAAGAAACAACACACTGTTCCACCCCCCTTCAGTCAAACTCGATGTAAGAACGTTTTTATTGTCCTTTAGTCTGTTTGGCCCAGGTTGCTGTCTGTAAATGGTAAACCCTTTGAGCAGCACTTGGTGACAGTGGGAAGGAAAAACTCCCTTTAACAGGAAGAAACCTCCAGCAGAACCAGGCTCAGGGAGGGGGGGTCATCTGCTGAGACCGGCTGGGGACCAAATATTTTCTGCATACAATGTTGCTGTAACAAGAAGACATCCATGTCCTCCCAGCACACTGTCTGCATCAGGAGTTGGTATTGCCTCATTTAGCAGAAATGTCTGACATTTTTTAGATTTGTAGTTTCTGACTACACCTAAAGTCATCTCCACATTTACTTACCTTTCTTTTGAATATAACACATTTGTCAGAGCTGTTTGTCCAAATTCAGTTATTTTAGCACCACAATATTTTTAATTCCAGGAACATTGTGGACTCAGCCGTCACCTGAGCGTTTCACTAATGTCATCCTGACTGCAGCCAGACAGAGACTGTGGTTGGGGTGCTGGGACAGCACAGCTGATTCTGTTGTTTAGGTTCTGTTTTCCATTCACTGAATCTTTCTCTTTGGTTTCCTGGTGTGTTATTTTGTTACTCAGCCTTGTGCCCTCTAGAGCAGATCCACAGTCAACCATTTCAGAACTTATCATCCACAAATATCTGACTGATGACTGATTGGCTTCTGTTGAAACAGCAGAATTAAAGTAAAAATATGTCTGCTGACTGCAAAAACCAGTGAGCATAACGGACAGTCGCTGCTCTCCCAGATGTTTCAGCTCCAGTGTACCTGCACAGCGACTGGCTCCTCCCACCAACCTGACATCCTGAGACAAAAAGCACTGACAGGTGTCACGGTGAAACCACCAAAATACTGTTTTAACCATGTGACCCTCATTCTTTATACATATTTTTGTTTGTAGTTGTTTTTTAGGAACTTTTGCTGTTGTGGTTTTCTTCTGCCCTTGGTTCTGAGTAAGAAAATTAGAAAATAAAGATGAGTGTGCATTAAAGACATAAAATGAGTGACTCAGCCTGTGGACAGATGGAACATGCTTTGGTTTAGTCATGAAGTAACATCAGAGACATTATAAGACAGAAATGAAGCACTCAAAGAAACCCACGGGAGACTTCTGTAAAGATGAGGTAAATGTATTGATCATTCTTCTGGTTTCCTGTTTACACAACATGATTTAGCATCGTGTTTGTTCAGCGCTCTGCTGGGTGGAACCAAAGACACCGGTTGTGTTGACGTTCTGGACTGAGCCATTAATGAAGCTGTGCTTGATGATTTCAGTTTCACAACTTTCCAGAACCTTGACGTTAGACGCTTATGCCACATATTGATCTCAAACAGGGTTGTTGGAACTGTGGTGATGATAAGTTGTCCAGGTGTCACATCCATGTTAGAAAGGATAAGCTAGCATGGCAGTTTACCCCCATAAGCAGTGAAGCACCTTCAGAGTACAGGAAACCCTGTGCAACCCCAGAAGTTACCTGGATAAGAAGAAATGCTGCTATAATAGTGCAGCCTCAGGACTGAGGTTTGAGCCTGCAGACCATCTGGATTCAAGGTTTTTTTATGTTCACAGGTTGAAATACAGTCTATAAATGCTGCAGAGCAACATTTTTAATTAGATGTCTAAACATTTCAAGTTTGAAACTTTTTTACTGCAAATGATCAATGATACCCATAATCCATGTTTAATAAACTGTCTTTTCTGCAGGTGATGTCCCTGTAAGCTTACAGCTCAGTGAGAAATTTAAAAGTTAAATGTAAATTTTTGTTAGAAGCAAGGAAAAATTATCTTGAGTAAATGACTGAGTGGATGATAATGATGATGATGATGATGATAACCACGATCCACACTGGCTCTTTGTTTACCCACTCAGAGCTGACATAACTCGCAGAGTTTTGAGGAAACAGAAATGTGAGGAAACAGCTCCATCCACGATAAGAAATGAACACGATCAATTCGTAAATACGGATATTTTATTAAAACCAGAAAAGGTTGGGATTTATTAATAAATGCAGAGTGTAAATAGTTATTGCTTTTAGTAATAATACAAACTAATATGGATTGCTCATTGGTTGATTTGCAGGCATTAGGCGGGATTGCAACTATTCTCTGATGTCCATAGGTTGGTTGTGTGTCAGGAGGCGGGGCCGTTGATGTCCATTGGTTGGTTGCCGGCTTTGTGGGCGGGGCCTGATTTGAACCGCAGTCCCGCTGCAGACAGAAGTGTCAGGTTTCCTGGAGCGACGGTTCAGCTGAAACGGAGGCAGGCTGCCGTCGGCATCGCTGTATCCAGCGGAAAGTTTTTTGTTTAAGGGCTTTTATGGCGCCACGCCGCGGTGTTTAGACAGAGATTACCCCAGTGTTTCCGTGAATTTAGTAACTTTATTAAAGTGAGGCGGGTGTCATGGCAGAGGGAGCGGACTGCGGGTCAGTAAACCCTGCAAAGAGGAAGCACCCGGCCGGGAGGAAGAGCCGACAGAGCCAGGGGAAGAGGAGCTCCAGTAGCCGGGTACAGCCTCAGCTAACGGGGCTAACTATTAGCGCCACGGTCCCGTTAGCTCTGAGAGTTTTACTGAGGAGCTCAAGTTAACTTAAAGCGAGTCACAGGACGAACTGAAGGAGCGGCCAGCTAAAGAGGATGTTTATTATTAAAAAGTGATAATTTGAATATGTTGAGCGGTGGATGCGGGAGTTTAAACCGCTGCGAAGTTACGGCAGCTACGGCGACAGGCTAACGAGGGAGAGGCTGCTCCCCACACAGACACCATTTAAAAGGAAAACGACTGCCCGTGAACTCTGAGACATCATAAAAGTTTATTTTAGGAACAGATTCACATAAACACAGTTTGATCTTATCCCCCACAACATCCCATCAGCAGACCATCTCCATATGTTTGGGTTTATCTGCGTCCGGTTATTTTTGTCCTCATGTGTACTTGTTTTGCTGTTTTATTAGACCTTTAGTTTTGGGAGGTATCATCAGCCATTAACTGCATATTAAAAGTCCAAAGTAGAGGCCGCTGAATTGCAATGAAAGGATCCTGTGTGACTCTGTTAAACTGTGAGAGTTTTAAATGGACTTTGGTGTGTGTTATTGTTTCAGGTCTGTCTGGAGAAAGTCTTGGGTATCACCACAGCCAGCAGCAGTGGTTTGACCTCTGACCCCAACACAGGGCTCATTGCCTACCCTGCAGGGTGAGTCGTGCCTCCTTTAACTCACCAGAGATCTGCTCTGTGAAGCAGGATTTGCTAACTTTATTGTTTAACCAGTTTTCTGGCTAAAATGGGAAGCTCAACACACACTGAACCACCACCTACGGACCAATCAGCTCTCTGATAAATATGTCACCATGCTTGGAAGGTCCCTCAGAAGCCACTGAGCAGATAGACACATGGACAAAATCTGGCCCGTGACACCTTACTGATGCACAAGGGTCTGCGTTCATGGGCGACTTTGATGGTTTTGCAGAGAGATGTAACCTGCTGAAATTCTTATTTTTTTAAAAGTATTCTCCTATAAAACAGTTTGACGGTTTCAGGGTTTAACGTCAGTGATGGACCATAAAAAGCGCGTGTTGTTGATTGGTCAGTACGTGGGGCTTTATACCTGTTAATCTCTATAATCTTAAAAATAACCTGCTCCAGGGCAGGTTAGGTGTGCAGTCATGGTTTTGCATCTCAGTAAGAAGTGAACTGCCTTCATAAGACCGTAAACTCCGAGTTAAACCTGTATTTATGTGGCTAAGCCCAAAGCTTCGTACTGCAGACCTCAGTGCTGATGAATATTAAACATTAGCTCAATCTGTTTTTCATTCACTGATGCAGACCTGCCCTCTGACCTTAAATATTACGATGATTAAAATATGCAGTATTTATAACATAATGCATTCAGACATTTAGAAAGTGGATCGTATGCGCTGTGACCTCGCAGCGCTGCAGGCTGAGTTCACGTTTTCAAAGTGGGTGTTTTTGAAACAGGACCCAGGATACGCTGCTGTCACACATTCTGCCACGCGTACCAAGTTCAGCGTGTTTCAACTTGTTGAATATGTGGAGTTTCACCTTGTTTCACTACGTTTGTGTTTTCATTCAATAGTCCAATGTGTGGCCCTCTGCTTACTTTACCTGGAAATAATGTGGCTGACCCCTGACCTACAGTGTTTGTTTTTCCCAGACCATCAATAACAAATATCGATTCTTTTCCTACTTGCTGCAACAATTTTAAAGCAGTGCCAACACAACAAGGCGATTAAAGAGGGAACGAAGGCCTTATACCTGCTGACTTATAAATTATGCAAGAATGACCTTTTAGTTTTTTGAATTATTTTGCTTGTTCTCGTCTTGCTCTCAAATCAAACTGCAGTGAGGCTGCAAAATAAACCACTTCTGTTAAACGCCACACACTGAACCAGTGTGCAGGTAAAAGACTAAAAAACCACTAAAACACAAAATGAAAAACGTTGAATAAAACAACAGGTTTAGATGCAAAAGCATGAAAATGTCAAATCATCTCGGCTCTATAAAAGTTGATGGAATCAGATTTCCCGGCTTGATTTATACTGTAATTACACATTTCCAGTCTTAGTGCCCATACAAAGGGCCTTGTTTGTACTTGTCCTTATATCTGATGTGCACATAGTTGAATCCTACATTTGATTTCTTTATATTCTTTCTTCTGTTCTCTGAATTTTTCCTTTCTGCAAACTATTTCAAAACTAGTTTTTTGAGCCTTAAAACAGTAAAGAAATATGAGAAACTTGTTGATCTTGTATAAAAATTGCACGTGGGCCTGATTGCTGCTGTGACTTTATTATTTCTATTTATGTGTTTAGTTCCTTCAGACCGTTCGACCCCCACCAGCACTGCATGACTGAAACTGTTAGAAAGGAAAGAAGGAGCTTCTCATATTTAAGCTGCACGCACTGATGTAACTGTAACTCTGTCAGGTCCTCGGGGGCCTTCACGATGGGGCAGTGACCCTAAGTCTGTTTTATTTTTATTTTATTTTAGTTTTTGGCCAGCTCTCCTTCCTAGATTTTTTTTCGTGTCTTCCTGCCCACACAGAGCGCCTGAAACCCACTCACAGGGTTTACTTGGTTAAAAGCAGCCTTTGGGGTGGAAATAAGCACGACTGGTTACTGTAGTTACTGTACTGTTACATTCCTGAACATATTTCTGTTTGCAGTATAAAACTAAACTAAACTCCAATTTAAAAAACTGGTTTTATGGTGAGTTTCCTTTGTGGAGAGAAGCTGCTCTCAGTCTGTGTTTAAACCTTCATGTGACGTCTGGGCCTGACTGATGCTGTTGGGTTCAGTGAAGCGGGATAAAAAATGTCCTGGACATGTTGCCGTGGATTCAGAGTGCAGGGATGCTGTTTGGTTTGATCCTTAAATCTTAGAGGAAGAAAATCCTCCAAACCTTTGATCACTTTTATCTGATGTTTTTCACCCCCGCTGCTTCGCCGTCATGAGCCTGTGTTTGTGTTTCAGGTGTGTCGTCGTGCTGCTTCACCCGAAGAAGAACAAGCAGAGTCATATCATCAACACATCCAGGTACACCCGAATCTCTGAGTAAAAATAAAAATAATCCATCAGGGACGTTCTCGTGAAGGTGAGCTTGGGTTGGATTATTCTGACGTGTTGTCCGTTTCAGGAAACCCTTCAGTGCACTGGCCTTCTCTCACGATGGGAAACACCTGGTCACTGGTGAGGTAAGAGCCACACACCTGAGTCTGCTGTGTCTGTGTGCGCCGCATCAGCAGGGAGGTCTCAGTCTTCGTTTCCCAGAACATGAAGACCCTGTACAAGTTAGCTCGGGTTTGAATGTAATGGAGCGGTATGTTGCCCAATGCTAGTTTCATGGTCAGCTCCACCTCAGCGCTTTGAGAGTTTGAGGATGATGAGCGCTCTAAACATCCAGAAATCCTCAAGCCAGCCATAGGAGGTGTCCTGGGGGGGGCGCCCTGGTCAGATGCTTGAACAACTTCTTTCACCACTCATTTCCAGTACCCTGCAGCCCATTGCATTTTATTCATTTATTCATAGCAGCAGCAGTCATGCCTTTTATCTCAGTACAGTTACATCACTTCCTCAAGCACACAAAACATGTTAAAGTGTCCTCTACTTGTTATTCAGAGCAGGAAGAAGGAAAAAGGAGCTACATCCTCACAGTGGAACAAGTGAAACGCTTCAATCTTTAAACCACAACTTTCACTGAACCATTGAACCCTTTATAAAGGTCGTCGATACAAATACTGCGGCGCCTTCCGGATGCCACAAATCCTGGGATCTGGAATCACTCCACGATGGAGATCCTGCTATCTGAGGAACACACCTGTTACCTGCTGTTCTTCTGTTTCCCTCTCCGTGTGTTAGAGTGGTCACATGCCCTGCGTGCGGGTCTGGGAGCTGGATGGAGGTCAAGTGGCCGAAGTTCAGTCCCACAAATACGGAATTTCCTGTGTGGCGTTCTCCACCAACAGCTCCTACATCGTCTCCGTGGGATACCAGCACGACATGACCGTGAGCGTGTGGGACTGGAAGGTGATAACACACACACACACACACACACACACACACCACTCTGCTCACCCGGACATAAACTAAAGCAACCACTAGATGGCAGACTTAATGTGAGTGTATTCGTCACATGTTGTTAAAGTGGGATTTAAAATTGAGCTTCTTCACTAAAAGGTTTTAAAATATGACCCAGTTTAAGAGTGTAAAATGTTGTAATAAACATAAAAATATTGTAATAAACATGAGAAAACAGATGTTTGTCTGCTGGACAGATGTGAGGCACTGCAGAGTTATTCCATGAAAGACGTCCTGTATCTGTCCTTGAATTAGTCTTTTACAGAAAGTCTTCTGCTGCCTATAAAAATAGATAGTAACACTTAACAGCTATAATTAGTACCCTAAAATGCATAAACAAGAGATTGTTGTTGGACTTCATCATTCGACTTTATGACTGCTGCAGGTTTTCTTTTTTTTTTTAAACTTCCTTCCTGAGTGCATACTTTAGGCCACAGCTGATTTTGTCCCCCTCGTGTCTCGGAGCAGAAAGGTTCGATCATCGCCTCCAACAAAGTGTCCAGCCGAGTGTTCGCCATCTCCTTCTCTCAGGACAGCAGCTACTTCGTCACCGCAGGAAACCGCCACATCAAGTTCTGGTACCTGGACGCCTCCAAAGAGCGACGGGTACCCGCCTGACATCCCATCAGCCAATCACGGCTCCTTTTTGTCTTCATCTGAATTTACGGGTCATCTGATTTCTCCCCCTGTACAGGTGAACAGCACGGTCCCTCTGATTGGCCGCTCTGGGTTGCTAGGCGACCACAAGAACAGCGTGTTCTGCGGGGTGGCGTGTGGGCGGGGCCGCATGGCGTCCAGCACCTACAGCATCACCAGCTCCGGTCTGCTGTGTATGTTCAACAGCAACCGACATCTGGAGGCCTGGGTCAACCTGAAGGTCAGCACGGAGCGCCACCCGACACACCTGTGCAGGAAAAACGTCACACCAGCACCGTGGCAGCACACGGAGAAGCACCTCACCTGCACAGTTAGAAATATAAACACACCTGTGTGATTTAAAAAAAAATGCCTATATGCACAAAACAAAACTGCAAAAATACTGCCAAGAGCCAGTACTGCAACTAGAAGCATCCCCATAAATACTGCAGGAAATACTGCCAAAAAAACTACTAGAAACAATCCTGCAAATACTGCCAGGGAAGCCAGAAATACTGCCAAATAGACAGAAATACTACTACAAACATTTAAGTAAATATTATCAAGAGAGTCAGAAATACTGCTACAGACATTACCAGAAATAACACTAGAAAAAAATCATTAAATAACAGAAATAATTTAAGAAATACTCAGATGTACTGTCCAGTCAGAAATACAGCCCAAAATCCTACTAGAATAGCCAAATATACTGCAATAGATACTACTAGGAGAACCAAAAATGCCAAAAACGACTCCCACAAACTACTAGAAATAACACAGGACAACCAGAAACACTTCCAACACTACCTGAAATGCTATTTTGCCTACTTGTACTGATGGAATTATTTTCTAATATGCTTTAGACAAGCCAGAAATACAGTATCAGCCCCAAAATACCACCAAATATACTTTCAGTACGACTAAATATACTTCTAATAGTAGTAAATAGTAACATTATAATATGGAAAGACAACAATTAGAAACATTCTCCTTAAAAATAAATAATTGACCTAGAGCTGCTCGATTATGGAAAAAATCATAATCACGATTATTTAACATGATTACTCACTGACATTATAAACACTGCATTTATTGCATTTAAAGAACGGTCAATACTAAATTTAAAATAAAATACAGAATATAAATACAATATAAAAATTAAAAAAATCTATACATAAATTGCAATATAAAAAAATATACATTATAATTTAAACACTAGATAAATAAATAGAAAGGTAATGCCAGTTATCACGACTAATAGGCAGATATAGGACCAAGTTTTTTTAGACCAAATGAATTTGCTCACATTTTAGTGCCACAACATGCTGACAGATCCTGTACACGGATTCAGAGGTTTGGCATTTACATCAGTAGGGACGTAAGTCCATTCGGTTTCTGGGGGGATGCTAATTACACCTGTGGAGTGAGTATTGGTGGGGACATAACAGACTTTATTTGATATTTCGTGGGAAGTGTGGGTCAGGTTAGATTTCCTGCTCGTTAATTAGCAGTAATTAACACATAATGCACCTGCACAAGCGTAAGTGCTGCAACGTCACCGACCACTTACGAAGGTTATGTTGTAGGGCGGCAAAGACTCAAGGCTGCAGCATAAATCAGGGCTAAGAGTATACGGAGCGTCACGGGACAAAATCATTTTAATGATAATCTTTTTTGTTGATTACACTGTTTTTGTGATCATTTGGAGCCAAAATCACGATCAAAATCAATTTAGATTAATTGCACAGTCCTAAATTGACCTTTAAAAAATTGGTTGAAATGGAAAGAACATAAATTACTGATGGAGCAGGTGGAGGCTGAAGCTTGTTATAGGCCCCCTTTTTATATAGAGATGGCGGCACTTTTATAAAGCAGAGCTGCACACGTGCAGCTGTTACTGTGGAGAGTAACACAGTGAAAACACACACACGTAAAACAGGACTTGGATTAAAAAGTTTGAAGACATGGTTTTCCCAGTAATTAAAACATTACATGTGTTAAAGCAGAATTACTTTTAAAAATACTTGAAGACATGAAGAAGTTGAAATGCGGCACATCTGAAAACACAGCAGAGCATCGAGTTTTTCCAGCTCGCTGATGAGCGAATCCTTGTTGACAGACGGCGTCAGCCAGCTGCCTGGTGGTCAGCGAGAGCTTCGTTTTCTGTGGCTGTGCTGACGGCATCATCAGGGTGTTCGGTCCATCCAACCTGCAGTACATCACCTCGCTGCACCGGCCACACCGCCTGGGAGTCGACCTCACGCAGCACGGGTACAAATACTGCAGAAAACAGAAAAAACACTCCAAACGTGCAATAACTTAAAGAGAAATCACATGGAAATCTCCTGATTACTGACTGTTTCCACAGAAGCCTGCTACCTGCCAGCCCAGGTGCTCAGTACCCTGACACATTGGCTTTGACCTTTGACCCCGCTGCCGGATACCTGACCTGTGTGTACAACGACCACAGTCTGTATGTGTGGGACGTTAAAGATGTGAGGAATGCAAGGAAGCTGTACTCGGCTCTGTACCACAGCAGCTGTGTGTGGAGTGTCGAGGTGAGTGTTACAGCACAAATACTACAAGAAGTACTACTAGGAAACACTCCTGGAACCAGTACCAGATGTTCTGCCTTTAAAGCCAGAAATACTGTAAGAAAGACTCATGTAGATATTGCAAAGAATGCTCGTAGTAGAGATAGAAACACTGCTAAAAAACTTCCATAATTACTACCAAGAAATACAGGGATACTACGAGGAGAGCCAAAAATACTACTGGAAACTGTCATGTGAATACAATAAGAAATATTGTTTAGAGAGCCATAAATACTGCAAGCTGCCAGCAGAGCCAGAAAAAGTGCTGAGAAATACTCCTGAAACTAACAAGTGTAGTTTCACTTAGTTAGTACTATCATAAATACAGTAAGAAGCGTTTCTAGTTCTAAATACTGGCTGAAATGCGACCAAGAAAGTCAGAAGTACTACATAAATATTATGTAAATATCACCTGCAATACTACAAAGACAGAAATACAACAGGAAACACTTCCATGTATGCTGATAAAATACTGCTTTAAAGCCAGAAGTACCACAAATATGACTAGAACTATTCAAAATATTACCAGAAATGACAAAATACTAGCAGAGATACTTCCAGTACTACTAGAAATATATAGTAGCAAATATTAGATTATTTAGCATGCTTTGAATAGTATCAGAAGTATTTCATTAGTACCTTCAGAAAAATCCAGCAGTGCTGCCAAAACCTTTGAAGAAATATTTTATGTATTGCAAAAATACATCCAGTGCTTTCAAGCTGCTGTACTTCTAATCAGAGTAAAAATATTACCAGAAAATATCTCTGAGCTACAAGAAAAAAAATGTATACTACCAAACGTTTCATGTATATTACTACAAATACTTGGAGGTATTTCTCTGGGCACTCAAAAAAGTGACAAAAGTTTTTTTTCATTACTAAAACTGCACACAGGTGTGTAAAATTAATTTCAACTCCAGAGATGATTCTGCTAAGAGCAGTTTGAAGTACTCTGTCTCTTATTGTATTTTTGAGAAGTGTTTTTATTCGTTCAGGTGTATCCGGAGCCGTCGGATCCGGCCCGGGCCTGCCTGCCGCAGTCCTCCTTCCTCACCTGCTCATCTGATAACACCATCAGACTGTGGCACACCGACCCTCCCATTGGACACAGAAACCTCTACAGCAATGTGAGAGTAATGCAGTGTAAAAGTACACAAGTGTACTTCATATGCAGAGCTGCTGATCAAAGCCTGTTCATTTGTGGGTTATTAATGACGTCCTGCCTGTTTTTAGGACTTGTTGAGGATCTTGTATGTGGGGGAGAACATGCAGCACCTACAGGCAGAGGGGGAGGCAGCAGGGGCTGATGGGAAGGCGGGGATCAGAGTTCTCGGCATCAGTCCAGATGGGCAGCACCTGGCAGCTGGAGACCGTTGTGGAAACCTGCGGTGAGACCCGAGCGCGCTCAGTCGCTCCGACAGATGTGTGATGAGGTCGGCTGACACGTTTCCGTCTTTGTGTTCAGGATCTTCGGTCTGGAGTTTCTAGACGAGCTGGTAAAGATCGAGGCTCACGACTCGGAGGTGCTGTGTGTGGAGTTCTCTCCGACATCCACAGGTAGGATTTCCACCCAGCCGCGGGCAAGGTCCCACCACCACCCACCCACTCATCAGTGATGGGAGTGATATATTGGGGGCATGTGATGGTGTACATTGCCCTCCGAACATATTGGAGCGGTGAGGCCGATCCCTTTATTTTTGCTGTAGACTGAAAACATTTGGGTTTGACATTAAAAGATGAGACAAAAGATCAACATATGAGCTTTTATTTCCAGGTATTTACATCTGGATCTGATACACAGTTCAGAAGCAGGGTTATTATAGTTAACGAAAACAAACGAAACTGAAATTGAAAAAACGTTGTTAAATAAATAAAAACGATAATTAAAAGGAAAAAACGATAACTAAAACAAACCTGAAATTATAGATAAAATGACCTTCCTTTTCTTGGTTGTCATTTTATTTAAAAGCCTTGTGGATTGATCATTTTCCGCTCTCTGAGTTTAAGCTGGGAGCGCCGTCGGGCAGCTGCGTGCACGTGTTCACCGCGCTGGTCCGCAAAGTACTGGCAGCGGTCTGCCCAGAAAGCAGCAGAGTCCCATATGGAGGTTCTTTGAGTTGGATAATACAGATAGAAGTGAGTGTCTTCTTGTGAATGATGAAAACATGTGTGGAACACGTCTCAGTGAGGGAAAAAAACACTAACATCAAAGTCCAGCTGAGAAGCGCACAACCGATCTGAACTGAAGTAACCTGACGTTCACCTCTGGAGAAACGTGACTACTCGTCGCTGCCACGCAACGTTGTGATGAACCTGTTCCGTCCTTGTGCGTTTCCGGCCACTTTATCAGTGAGAGAATAACAATCGGGAACAATCAATATAAGGACTCACAAATGTCAGCAAATTCCTGGAGGGAGCTGCTGGAACTATCAGAATGGACGCGAGGGAATGAAGAAAGTGGAAAATCAGGAACAAATATGTTTGCAGCCAAAAAACTGAGCACAAAGAGCGAGGACCAAAAAAGTCCCAGCCAGCACCGCATATAAAACACCAGCACACAACTGCAAGGTAATTATCACACATAATCCAGCTACACAAGCATAACTGCAGACATGAGGTCGGCCACTTCCGTAGGTTGTGTACAGAGTCCGCAAAGACCCTGCAAGTCTAATTAGCGAGCATCTAACCAAGCTAGCTCCAAAACAGAAGCAGCTTCAACATCAGGATGCAGCTGGATTTGAGCTTTGACTCCTTCAAAGAGTTTGTTTTTGTCAAACACCACATGTAGCTGTTGTTAATCTGCTGCACTGACGC
>JASGAU010341059.1:0-10000 GCA_030220045.1 Australoheros facetus
ACTATTAATGAAATCAAAAAGATGGGAGTCATCAGGAGCAACTTGTTAGAAAAACAACACATTTTTCATGCTCCATTTGTAAGCATCCCTGTTGGTTCCAGGCAGCTTCATATTTATGTTAATTTGCATGCTGATTGAGTAGCTGTGGGGAAACGCCCAACTGCTCAATTACTAACTTGCAAATAGCTGGGTTTGGCATGTGGTTGATTTTTTTTTCTCTAGTTTTGTGGTAATTGTAGCTTCACACAATTGCAGGTATTACAAATAATCCTCTGTACACAGTGGAACCCTCACACCGCTGGCAATCTTTCTCTTTAATCTGACTGGAAAAAAAATCCTCAGAGAAGCACCCAGTGGACACATCGCTTGATTGATAATAAATCTTACAAACCCGACAATATACACATCTTCTCTTGCCTTCTCTTTCTTGATTACAACCATACACACACATGATCTTATAAATTAGCTCCAAAATCATTAGCAGCCGTTGTGATCAGTGGTTATTTCATTTGGCTCTGTGTTATTTCATGGGCCAGTAATTTTACTGCACAGCAGATATGGCTGGAAGCTGCTGTCAGGTCAGTATATTAAATTGTGTTATCCCAGGGTCATCCTTCCCCATTTTCAGGGATGCTAAGCCAAAATCACTCATTTATGTGGCAGAATCTCTTATAGCAAAAGGAAGCTGATGTGTAGTGAAAGCTATTTGCTCATCAGAGACTTTTCAGTTCTCTTTTGGTCTGTTATTCTTTTGTTTTTGAATAAAACAGCAAAAGTACCACCTTGTCATTGTTTGAAAGCAAGATATTTTATTCACAGAAATGGGAATCTCAACTCTTTCTCATTTTCTTTCATTTGTGCATGTGTGCAGCCATTTACCATATCTTTCAGTAGTTTAAGAATTACAGGTAGAGATCTCACTGTACCAGCAAGTCAAATCTGCTTGCAGGTAAACAGGTAACCAACTTACAGTCTGAATATTGGCCACTATTGAGTCTAATTAATGCAAAAAAAAAAGGCACTCCCAAAAAGGCTTGCTTGAAAAATTTGAAGTTATGTTGTTTTAAAGGGCTCCCTCTGCTTTTTAGAGGCATATGAACCCCGGGGCCTTGCTTAGAAATGTGGATGTGGATTCACAAGTGAATCACTCGATGTAGCAGTCTGGCACATTGATCCAGCAGCTTTTACAAACTCAACAGGGATGTACCTAACTGACCAGTTTGGATATGTATTCAGAGAGTAGCTCAATCTGAGTATGTATGATGTACAGAGAATGCCCTTCAGCATGTACCTGGGATGGAGTTTTTGTTCACCACATCCCTTTAACTGGACAGTAAAGTTGATATTAGACAGGATTATTTTCAATTACATTACTTGTACTTTAGCTGCAAAATCTAAAAGATTTGGAGAATTGCAACTGATATACACTATATTCCCAAAAATATTCGCTCATCCATCCAAATCATTGAATTCAGGTGTTCCAGTCACTTCCATGGCCACAGGTGTATAAATCCAAGCACCTAGGCATACAGACTGCTTCTGCAAACATTTGTGAAAGAATTGGTTGCTCTCAGTGAATTCCAGTGTGGTATCGTGATAGGATACCACCTGTGCAACAAGTCCAGTCATGAAGTTTCCACACTACGAAATATTCCACAGTTAATTGTTAGTGGTATTATAACAAAGTGGAAGCGATTGGGAATGACAACAACTCAGCTATGAAGTGGTGGGCCATGTTAAATGACAGAATGGAAAGACATCATCAAGTCACTGTCCCTGTTTCTAGGCTGGCACATTCCACATTCCACTTTCCCTCTCCATCTGCCTGCTAGGAGACATATCAACAACCCACCTGCATGAAGAAAACAGAGCATCGTGGCTCTAACTATCACTAAGAAGACTATTCTCAGGAACTGGAAATCAAAAAACAACATGTGTGTTGAATAATTGAAGATAGATTACATTTCCTCAGAAAACCTAGCCTTTTCTTTTAGATACTCAGACACCTTCGCTTGGGAAAGAAACTCATTCCCAACTTGAAGTGGGCATTCCACCCTTTTCCAGCTGAGAACCATGGCCTCAGACTTGGAGGGACTAATTCTCATCTAAACCACTTCACACTCAGCTGCAAACTGCTCCAGTGTAAGCTGGAGGTCATGTCTTGATAAAGACACACACACACACACACACACACACACACACACACACACACACACACACACACACACACACACACACACTTCTGCAAAAAGCTTAGATGAGATCAACTTCCAGTGCTTCGGTCTATAAAAATTATGAACAGAATAGATGACAAAATGCAGTCCTTGCAGAGTCCAACAACCACTGAGAACGAGTCTGAATTATTGCAGAACTTATTGGATATTAAGTAATAATGAAGCTAAGCTGCTGCTCATCACATAAGAGTTTCAGGAAGCTGCCAGGTCTTACATGTACAGTAATACTTTCTGCTTGAAGATGGAGCTCATGTGAGTCTCATAAACTAGTCCTTAACATTGAATGATAGAGTCCCATCTTGAAGAGCAGCTTTTGATGAAAAAAATTCTAATCTTAGCACAGCCTTAAATGTGACCTAATATTCTCATTTCCAATGCCATAATTTCATTCTTGGACTCCACTAAAGTAGCTTTGCATGATTCACTGTTCAAAATTATCCTCATCTACTTAATAATGGGCCACAGTGCAGCCATTGTCTGAAACCAACCATTTAGCTCCCTTCCCCCTCCTCACAAGCCAACTTTCTTCTACTGGCTACCCCCTACCATCTCTCATTGACACCATAAACATTCAAAAGTTAAAGAAAAAAAGAAAAGAAAAATGCCTCAAACTAAACCTTCAGGGCAGTCTGAACCCCGAGCTTTTAGCTCATATGCAGATCTGAATATTGAAAATTTTGGCCTTTAATCTGAGCATCCAGCATTGTAACAGTTATTACACACCCAGGAGAAAAAAAAGGAAAAGCACAACAAGTCCACTTTAAGCTCATCTTAGCAGCCACTCAGAACTGACTTCCACTGCATATACTGTTGTAAGTTGAGACATGGTATCCAGTCAGATGATTTAGTTTTCTGTTGGTGATTAGGGGCTGCCACAGGTCCTTCACCCCTGGTCCATTACTCTGCCTTGCATCAGCTCTGGCAGAGACAGCCACACTGTGACAGGTGAGATAGAGACCCACTGGCCATCAGGGAAAGGTGACTTATTAAAAATAATGACTGGGTATGTGCAATGTGATTGATGCGAATGGGATGACAGCTCGTAGTCCATAGCTATATATGGGCACCTCCTGCACAATGACATGTCAGAGGAGACGGAGAGTGAAAGAGAACATGTCATTTTAATATTTAAATTTCTCTGCTCCTCCATGAAGGAAGTGTGGTTCAAGGGAAGTAATACAATTATTATTCAGGGAGTGCACAATGTTCCACCCAAAGTAGCTCTTCTTTTATTTGATGTCATTTCCAAGGCACAATCTGAACCTGAGGACCTTGGGGAATATACTCTATAATAAGGTGAGGAATGTCGTGGCACAGAGCACATGGTTCCAATATAAATACATTAATTCTCTATTGTTTTCAATAGAGATACACTGGCTCACAGTGCCTACTGATCATTCCCTGTTTCTCTCAAATGGATATTTTCAAGCTAAAGATGACTTTGAGCTTTAAAAATTATTTATTTATATTTGAGAAATATCCTTACTGACTTTCTTGCCATCACAGGGAAAGATATACCTCAAGTTTATTAATTAACATGTTTTGTCTCGTTTGAATTCATTTTTTTTTTCTATTCATTATTTATTTACAGTATCCAGTCTGTCCGACCTTCATCAGGACTTCACCCTTACATAAACTGAATTGTTCTTGGTGAACAGGCTGGAGCAGCGATTTCTCAGTAATCTTATGGGTTAACCGTTTGTGCCACCGAGACCAAATCCAACACTTGTATTCAACCATGTGTCTTCAAGTTATTGGTGAAAAGGTTATCCTTAATTTACAAATTGATGCTTTTGCATTTCTGTTAATGTACGTGTTGAATAGACAAGCTATTGTCATGTTGAAATGTGACTGGAGGACGTTTAAAAACATAACTAAGTGTTTTTCATCAAGCCACAACAGCTCATTTGCTGCCTCTGCAAAAATACGTGAACACATTCCACATAAAATTGATCCTTGTTATTTTTACACTCATTTCACAAGCACATTTGTCATTTTGGGAAAATCAGAGCATTGGTGCTGTGTATCTGTAAAAACTGTATGTTTAGGTATCAGAATTGGTATTCAGAAAACAAAGGCTGGATTGGTGCATCCCCACTGACAACAATTCAGGCCTGTACCTACACTTGTTTTCCTCAAAACTGAGAGATATACTATGACAGTAATTCAACCTTACAGGTGCTGGTGGACATATTTATTTCCCTTAGAGAGCCAGGGTAGCCCCTTTTGTTCCTGCCTCCAGTAAGCTGCATCATCCACATCCAGAATCCCGTCTCCACAGATAGATCTATATCAATCATTTCATGTCACTTTTTTTGGAGGGGAAAAAGAAATAAATATATTTCCCCTCAAATATTGAACTCTTCCTTTAAGACACCTTTGGAAGCGATAGGATGGCCTTTTGCAGATTAGTGCGCTGGAGCCTCTGTATATCTTGATGGATTACACTGCAACACACTTGTCAGTTCTGTGTATCCTGATCCTCACTGCCTCTGGTGCATGTTCTCTTAGTAACAGTATAATCAGTCTGTAGCAGTGTGGTAGTTTGGGCATAAGACACAACAGAATCTCAGTAGGTATTCAGTTTAGGCTGGTCTTAATCAAACAAGAGTTTGATGGTAATGAATAGGACAGGAAATTAAAGCTGAATGCCATTATGAAGAGAACAACTGCCCTTCTAAAGGCAGCATTGTAAGGGATCAGACCCTTTAGTTCTGTGACCTCTCCTAGTGTTAATGTCATTAAACTGAAGAATTCTAGAACCCACAAACAATGCAGAATAATCCCGGTTAGAGTTCGACCAAAGGGGTTTTCTGTACTCGAGGGGGCTTGTCCTTTGATTCCAGTGTCTCACGTTCCCTGTTTCCGCTCTCCTTTTTTTCTCGTTCTCTTTATAGTTTGCTTCCTTGTTCTTTTCTACCTTTTCCCTTTTCTCCAAAAGCATAAATATCTTCCTAGCAGCCCTGCAATCCTTTGTGTCCTATCGCAGCTCTGCCTCACTTAGGTGCTTGCCTTGTAAAATAAAATATTATAGACTGCCATGGTAAAATGACATTAGGGTGCAATGATAAATATGTACCATAAAGCTCTGAACATGTCACATAAATGACAGAATTTGTTTAATGTGATATGAAATATGCTTAGGATGCAAGGGTGTTTTAAGTTCCTTCGGGAGCCTAGCTTGGCATGCAAGTAGCAGAGTTGCGTGCATAAAGTCATAATGATGAGTGAGGTAACTGTGTGCGTGTGTGTGTGTGCGCTTAAACTCCTCCTTTCTCGCGCTCAGTGCCAAGCCTGTCGCTAACGCAGCAGCCCTCTGCATTATTTATCCCCACAGCAGTACAACCGCTTTTACTGCTGCCACACAGCGGAGAAAGTGCACACCTTGCAAGACCTTTTTCATAAACCTCACTCCTTTCTTCCTTTCTCAGTAAGCCTTAAGGATAAAGGACCTCTTTCCTTCATCTCTCCATTTAGCCTCAAGCTCCCTCTATGCTTTGTTTTCTTTATCATAAAATGCCATCTAAATTAACTCATAATGGATATTGCTTGGTCAAACAATAACAGCAGATCCTTATAGACAGTTTGTACAAAAGCTCCATAACCTTGAAAGTTGGAGGTGCTTCATGAGAGCTGATTACACTGGTTGGCTGACTGTGCTTAACATTTCAATTTACTCCCCAGTGCTTTTCACTTTATAATCCACCTGCCAGCAAAGCAAATGCAATGAACAAGACAAGTGTCTTATTGACAGTAGAATGCCACCCACCCCCACACAAAAAGAAAAAAGATAAAATAATAATAATAATAATAATAATTAATGCAGCTCTTCCTTCATTAGTTTTGTGGAAGGGAATTTCAGAGTAAAGCTGCATGAACAATACAACTGACAGAAAATAATAGCAAAGTCAGCATGCAGTACCTGATGAACAAGCACTTTAGGAAGCTACATCCAATCTCAAACAGACCATAATATTACAAATGCAAAGGAGTCATCATCTGGTCTTTCTGTTTATCGATTTTCAACAGAAAACGGCTTGTCTGCATCACAGAATCTACTCAAATAATGAAAAAGATGTTTGAACAGAGGCCAACATTGAAGATATGGCAAAACACTTTCTTGCAGTAGATAGCTTTGCTGTGTCAGTAACGCTGAAAGTAATATATATATATATATATATATATATATGAGAGAGAGAGAGAGATAGAAGCCAATGGCATTAAGGGGAAAAAATTCAAGAAAACATAACATACCGTTTTTAGAACACACATCTGCCATTTTTCCTTTCCTTTTCTCTTTTTTGGATTGGCATCTTGTCAGCAAGCCATTTGCAGAGCTGTGATAACAAAATAGGATTGTATGGGAGAAAACGAAAGGAATTTAGACTAGAAGCGGTGTGTGTGAAAGAGTCATGAGGAGTCAGAACATGAGGAGCAACTACTTCAAGCAAGGTTACACATTTAAAGACACACCTACAGCCAGTGTTAGTACAGTGTTTCAACCACACATACACTGACTTTTGGGTTCATCTGTGAAATATAATATACTCAAGTAACAGCTTGTCATATGTAAACCTCAATGGACAAACTATTTACAGTAAAACACTTTTAAATCTGATGCTGTTCTGTAAACTACCACCTGAGGTGTGACCTCAGATATAAAAACCAGATTAATAAAGACAGACTTTATGGCAGAGTTGGAGTACTGGAATCCATTATATTCCACAGGTATACAGTACGTGATCAACTTGTGAATGCATATTTACAAGACTTTGCATTACCCAGAAGCATGTTTAACAGTGTAATTTGTTGGTGGTTAGTGTTAACAAATGACCTTTCATCATGACAGGAGTAGACACTAATGGCCATGTCATCTTTGGCTTCTTGTCTGTGGGAGGTGTTGCACAGCAAATGGGCAAGGTCATGCCATGTTTGCAGCTCTGCTCTTCCAGACATTCACACTTGCAGCTGTGAATACTAATGAGATGTGTTGTGTTGGTCAAAAGGCATTTTAATTGGCAGCCAAAATGTGCGTGCACTCACTTGCAGGTTGGCTCTCAGACCTCTGGCTTGAATAGGAAAAAAGAACTAATGCGATATCAGCAGCAAATGAGTTCAACTGAGTACCGACGTTTCGTACACCACCCTGACTCATGTAAAAATGTTCAAAACAAAACAGTGACAAAAAGAACAAAGCGAGGCAACATATGGCATGAAGTTAAACCACTATTCATTATTTTGAATGTAATTACATTAAATTATTATGTGAACACTGTGAACACAACACTGAAACAAAAAAAAATCATTTTTCATGTACAATCAAATCTTTCTGTTTGCACATCCAGCAGACGCAGTACCTTCAATATTACATGTAGCAATTTGAGCAGTTTTCATATTAAATATCCCATGTAATGAAAAATAATTTTTGAGATTTTTGTAAAACTTGGAGATGCATAAAAAAAAAGTGATAACACAACCAGTATTAACTTAAATGCTGCCTGTTAACCAGATCAAACTTCCTACTAACATTTAAAGGCACAGTATGCTTATTGTTATCCTTACGCATCAGGACGAAAGAAAAGTGATGTCACTGCTAGCATGATCTGCATTTCGGTGTTGTTTTGGCTTGTCTCTCACCTTCCTATTTTGCATTTTGAGGAAAAGTCTGTGAACATGTATGTGATGCATCTATGCAGGAATAGGTGTTTCCAGATATTTGGAAAACATGAGATGTCTGCAGCAACTAGTGGGGAAAACTGCATGAACGCTGTTGACATCACAGTGTAGTGATGTGTAATCATCGTACATAGATATTTAAAACTATAACTCTGCTGTGAATGTCACAATTACTCCTGTAACAGTGGCAGACTCATAAACTGAATGCACTGCATTGCTAACACTGGCTTTTTGTCTCTAATTATAGTATACATTTTTTACTAAAAGGGGCGTGGGCAGCGGCAGTTCGAGTCCCATTCAAGCCTACAAACACTGAATTAGACTGTTTGAAACAGAGCTCAAAATCCAGGTTATACAGGCACACTATAAAAATACAATCTGTGCAGTAATTTTACTTGAAACTTGAAATGCATTCTAGGGATATGTGAGACTTTGAAGTTCAATATGTGAATAAAAAAGAAAATTCAAAATAAATGTAATCTATTCTGTTCATAATTTTTATGGAAGGAATTTCTAGGCATAGCCAAGTGGCAGAAGGCTTCTGCCTTGGTGGCCTCAGAATCTCATCTCTGGTTTTTTGCCGATGATGTGGTCCCATTGGCTTCATCAGTTGGTGGCCTCTAGTTCATAGCCGAGTGTGATGCGGTGGGAATGAGAATTAGCACCTCCAAGTCTGAGGCCATGGTCATCAGCTGGAAAAGGGTGGAGTGACCACTCCAGGTCAGGGACAAGTTGGTGCCCTAAGTGAGGGGCTCAGAATAGAGCCGCTACTCCCCCAGCTGTGGTGGTTCGGGCATCTGACTAGGCTGCCTCCTGGGCGCCTCCTGGGTGAGTTGTTCTGGACATGTCTTCCTGGGAGGAGGCCCCGGGGTAGACCCAGGGCATGCTGGAGATGATTATATCTCTCAGCTGGCCTGGGAACGCCTCGGTGTTCCCTCGGATAAGCTGGCTGCTTAGTCTGCTGCCAAGGATAAGTGGGAGAAAATTGATGGATGAATGGATGGATATTTTAAAATAATAATAATGTGGCTTTAATAAAACATGAGGTTAACCCTATATTAAGGCTGTTAATACTGAAAAAAAGAGACTATCTTAACACCAACCATGTAAAGGGTATCATTGCCATCTTAATTATACACAACTTTCTCCTGGAACAACTGTGACAAACTTCCTAAAGCAGTGATACAGTGATGATTAATATTTGATCTGTTTGCCTTTTCACTGTTGCCAATTACTCGTTAATTTAGAGCTTGCGAACCTATCCTCCATAAGACATTCTTATTTCAGAGCAATGATTTCTGTGCTATTTTACATTTCTGGTTCCTGGACAGGTTTGAGAAGTTATTACCTTCTAGTATCTGACACCTCTACTTGAAGTGGCAGCTCAGCAGGGAAGTGACAAAGAGGGGGATACAAAGACAGGGTCAGCACTGAGGATTTGCAAAATAACAGAACCCCACTGTCAAGGATTTGTCAGGGTCTCTGTCATCAAGTGGCTGAAGAGGAGCCTTTCTGTCTGGTTGAGGTCTAACGGGATGTTGACCCGACCCTGGTCCTGTCTGTCAAACATCATCAGTCTTGACAAAAGGAGGGAAAGAATGGTGAGCACTGTCCCCCTGAATGTAATTTGCTCCCATAAAAAGATCCAGAAATGAGAGCGATGTTGAGAGTGGACATTCGGGAACCAATTGCCTTTTGAAAGAACATATTCGGTTCAAACTGTGCTTTCGTCACTTGCACACACAAATGAGTATCGGAATAGCAAATAACTGCTGGGTAATTACGCTTAATGGTGCAGGCCCCCACCAATTAGCTACTGAGGGTTAAATGGAACACTTCAGTCTCTGGAGGGTTTAGACAGCTGCGTAAATGAAGTTCATCGGAGGCATCATTAGAAAATGCTTTCATTCAGGAAAAGCTGAAGTGACGTGACTCATGTCAACACATAGTTTCTGCTAATGAAACCAAGTTAATTGCCGTGAAGTTTGGAAATGACCAGTATGGTGTTTCTCTTTTCTCTACCAAGAAGTTTGTACTGTACTTGTGCAGAACAATACCTGAAAAACCCTGCCACATCTTAGAACTGCAAA